>BHFT01048316.1:0-19945 GCA_004320025.1 Laticauda laticaudata | reverse complement strand
GGGGGGGGGGGACACGACGACAAAATAAATAAATAATGAAGCAAATGAAACCCAGGGATTATGACATGAGATACAATCTTCATGATCTCAGGGTGCTTTGGAAACCACAGATGCAGTTGAGGAGGCTGCAGTCAGAGTGCTGCAGGAGCTAAATCTAATTATGTTCTTCAATTTGCATAATAACCTATGCAAGCAGAAGCATTTTACACTGAGCTTCAGGACCAAACCATTACAAAACTGTATTAAATCTCACACAACAATTTTCACAAGCCTTCAAATGCTACCCTGTTATGCATGGTTATTTGTAACCTTCTACTATTGCTTTTGGAGTGGGGGGAAACCACACAGAATGTAGTGCTTCAACAAATACTGTGAACAAAATAGGCCAAAGCCTAAATCAGCCTTCCTAGTTCCAGGCAGATAAATTGGGCAGTTTTCCTCTCCATCCTGTGTTAACAAAGACTATGCTGATTAAGGCTAGGTCACACTGGCCGATGGTTGCAAAACGTATGCAAAAAGGACACAGCGGATGAGCGAAGGACCACCGGAATGACAAAAAATTTTGGGGTGGTCCATCCATTGTATTCACGCTCTCAAAGAGTGGCAAAAAATTGCATAAACAGAACGAAAACAAGGGAAAGGGAACAGACGGTGGGTAACTAGCGAGATGACAAGCCAGATGTTATAGAAGCCTAGTGAGAGTGCAAGCAGATGAAGTGGCGATGACGCATCCAAAGGGCTTTCCGAGGGCGAGAAATACATGAAGCAGACCATGTTGTAGCGGAAGGCAGTAGATGCACCCATCGCGGAAGCGACGCAGATGGACATCACGGACACCTATAGGATGCACATGGAATGCAAAGCGTTCACTGCGCATCGCGGGGGGAGGAATTTGCATCAGCTACGCGGATTATTAAAAAAGATGCAGCTCGCAGCAGTCACGCGATTCAGAGGAAAAGCCTCGCTGCGCAGTGAGACCATCTTGAAAGAACACGGTTCAGCCGTCAGTCAGGGAAGAAGCAGGAAGCCCTGCTGCCTACTCCTGCCCAGCCCCGCAAGAAGGACAAACCAGGCATGGCCCACCAGCATCCACCCAGCGATCCACCAGCGATCCCACCCCCTGGCACTGAAAGCTGCGTGCTTGACTGCTGCTGCTCTGTGCCTGGTGTGGGGCTGCCTGGGTTTGCTGGCTTGCTGGTGTTGTGCTGGTGGTGCTTCTCCTGCTGGTGCTGCTGGTGCTCTCTCCTGCTTGCTGCGCTGCGCTGGCTGGCGTGGGTGGACCAGCCCCAAGGCCCTCAAAGCCCTGCTCGCCTGAAGCTACCTGCGCCCCTGCGCAGAGGAAGGAAAGAGGCAAGCAAGGAGGAGAGAGAGAAACAGTAACTTCATTTTCCGAGGACCATTGGAGGAGGGAGGTGCTGAATGCTGAGCGGGAGAACGAGTACCTTGTGGAGAGAAGGGCCACAGACTCCTATGCGGCACACACAAGAGGCAAAAAGCAGGCACCACTGGAGAGGACCACCAGGCGCGCGAGAGCCTGGGGCGAACCATTTCAGATGTCCTCCTGGGTGGTGGAAGCACATGCACACGGTGGTATGGCAAGCTGCACCTGAAGAAAAGCTGGCCGGCTGGCGCCCAGCGCTTGCCTGTCAAGCCTCACCTGACAGGGAGATGATGTCATGGCGCGAAGTGCGGCAGCCTCTCCTGGAGGCGTGACGGTGCGCCCACCGGAGGAGCAGCACCCCTCTGTCAACTCTCTCCTCAGACAGCCCAAACAGCCAGTCTCTTCCAGCCAGGAGACAGTACTGTCGTCCAGGCAGGTGTCTTTGGAGGGCCCCACAGCAGGGACCCCTCCGACAGCTGCACTCCCCATTGCCAAGAGGAATGGAGGATCCCTGTCTCAAATGGAGCAAGAAGAAGCAGCACGCCAGAACCCAAACCACACCCACACCCAGCTCCACCCCACAGAAAGCAGGCAAGAGAGGCAGACTGGAGGCCAGAGCCACACTGTCCTGCTGGAGATCAGGACATGATCAAAACCCGCACAAATCTTCTCTCTCAGCTGGTCACACAGCGATATACCATCTCTCGAACTACAAGTCCTTCATCACCTACATGAGCCACACCCTGAGGGATCTGCCGAGGCCCAAGTACCAGGTGATGAAGGAGAAGATCACAGCACTGCTGCACCACCCTCCAGGCCCCAGCTGAACCTGCTCCGACCCACTCCAGGACTGTTCCTCCACAACCAGGTGATGTCACAGCCCTTCCACGGCTTTCAACAGCCCTCCATTTACCAAGGCTACGAGTACCAGAGATTCCCACAGCAGAAGGCAGCCTTCCCAGTCCACACCCAGGTACACGCATGCCACAGACGCCTCACCCTACCCAGCTGCCAGACCAGACACCCCAACTACACTCCTCCTTCCTCCACCCCACAGGCCAAGCCCCTCAACAGAACATCTGTCATCAGTACTGCTGCTGACATTCCAGGTCCTTGAGGAAGCGGCCTCTCAACCTCATGGGCTGAGTCATTCTTTGAGACCTTCCTGAACACACCATCCCCTGTTGTACTCTTGGGCCAGCACCCGCAAATGGCAACCTCAGACCAGCACTCAGCCACAGCCACCTCCACAGTCCTTGGACCGTTCGACAAGCTGAGACCATGGACATGCCTCAGAGTGACTGAGAATAGTGCCAGAGACTGAGTTGTTACCTATTCACTTTATCTTCGCTTAAGACACTTTACTTGTTTCATTTTGCTTTTTGATAAAGTCATACAGTTTACTTAAGACAGTTATAAAAGGTTTATCTTTTGCTTCACCACACTTGGTTCATTTATATTTACTTAATAAAGTGTTGGTGAAAACTTTGAAAAAATGGTTAAGCCTTTGCATGCTTGTGTGATAGGTAAGGATAGCTGTGGTTAAGGTAAGGTAGTTGTGGGATTGGTAAGGATAGTGATGGTAGGTAGGATAGCTGTGGATGGATAAGGATAGCTGTGGGATTGATAAACCTCCAGTGCAGCATAGTGGGACTGTATGCGTCCACCCTCCCAGCGCCGACACATATGTCCCTTTATTATCAATAATTATGTAATCATTCATCCACACATGTCAACATAAACACAACTCTTTTATTAATGCCCTATCATTGTAAGGCCACTCAACATGCATGGCACAAATCTTATCAGTGTGATGAGACAGGCTGAAGAAAGCATCCATTAAGCATCTACCATCCTGTCTTGCCACTCCACTGCTCCAGCTGGAGAGTTGCACAGTGTTTCAGGAGGTTGCGCTGCTTCTTCCCTTCACATGAAGCTCTGTTGGGGCCTTGTACATCCACAATTTCTATCAGGTTTCGTCCTTGCCTCCATTACAGGGCTCCATGTCCCCGATTCCTTGTTGACGGTCCACAAGTCGTTCTGCAACACTAGGTAGCGGGTGCACATGAGATTATGCAGGATGCAGCAAGATTCCATGATGCTCCTCACCAGCTCTGGTCATGCTGCATGTGCTGGAAGTATCTGGAACCTGTTGCCAGGATGCCAAAAGCATTCTCCCACCACCGTCTTGCCCTGGACAGCCTGTAGTTGAAGTTCCTCTCTTCACGGTGAGGTATCTGGAACTGTGGGCTTCATGAGGTAGGTTCTGAGGAGAAGGCGTCACACCCACGATGAAGTAGGGCACATCTTGTGTGTCATTGGGTAGGGGGTCTGGATCTGGAAAACCCATGATGAGGTTGCTTCGTTCAGCACATCCTTAAGGTCACTGGGGTTGTATACCTGGCTATCTGAAGCTGACCCATTGCCTGAAGCATCGATGTACATGAACTTGTAGTCCGCATCAACCATGGCAAAGAAGATGATACTGAAGAAGCCCTTGTAGTGTATAAGAGGACCCTGAGTTGGCTGGGGCTTTGCAGGCCATGTGCTTCCATCTATGGCTCCAACGGTGTGGGGACTCTTCTGCAACTTTCCTCCAGCCTGCTTCAGTGGAGGGGCACTGGAGGAGCTCCTCCACGGTATTCTTCGAGTGATGGCCTGCACCCACTTCTGCTTGACCATTTGCTATGCTGTTGTTTGGCACCTAACCAGGGCAAACTGCATGTTTCTGTATGTGGTTCTAGAGGCCAGGTGGCGGCAGAGTCTAGTGGCACCTTCAGTCCAGGTCCAGCTGGACGGAAGTTGGTGCTCAGCTTGGTCAACCTGGGTCTCAGACGCTCTAACAATTCATCAAACATGTGTGGCATCCCCATAAGTGATGGAATGCGACGAGTTCTTCATTCATGCAGCTCCTACACTCACATATGTCATAAGAATCCAACTCCACTCGTGTCCGGCCGATTCCATTGTCGGACGATGCAACAGGCCTCTTCGATGTCTCCTTCTTCTCCTTGCGTAGAAAAGTGAAACAGTCTGAGTAGGCATGTGGTTTCTGGTGTTGAATAAATGCAGCTACCCATAGGAGTGTGTATGATCACATGGTGCGAGATTATAATGGATGATGTGAAGGAGGGCAAAGGCCAAGGTGTGAAGAGGTCTGTACACACGGCTCTGGACTATAGCAGGTAGGATCCAGGTGAGTTTCTCTCCCGCCTTGCGTTATTGATAAAGAGTATACTCGTTTTCCATAGACCTAGTTTCTGTCCACTAGACGTCGTAGGCAATACTCATGAGCATTAACAGCACATACCAGTGTAGGTTGAGTACGTCCATATACAAACAATTTTTCCGTATTAATGCTTGTATATACTCTTGGATGCATCCGCTATACATCCTTCTATTCCGTGCTACATGCTGTGTGAGGTATCGTCTGCGTACTCAGAGCTGTACCATTCACTCTTTCCGCTTACTCAGCTGCAAGCAGATTGTGAGTTGAGGGATGATCAGTGATGCAGAAGGAGATACAGCGCGACATGTAATGGATGACAGACGACATAGAATGTTGTTTCGTATGTGTTGCGGGATACATCGTGGTAGGAAGGACGCGCGGGAAAGTTCAGCCACTCAAAAGTTTGGCCAAGCTCAAAAACGTTTTGAGCGGATGAAATAGCAGTAGACGGATGTTTGATGGATAGAGCGTATGAATCACGTACACAGTGAGTATACAACGGATGCATCGCGTTTTCCAATGGATGGCAAGCTTTTTTTGTCCGTTTTGCATCCTCTTTGCATCCGTTGGTGCAGTGGGACAGGGTCTTTAAGGATAGTGGGAGTTGTAGTCCGACCCTTCTAAAGGCTCGGGGAAGATTTAAGCTAATAAAAATGAGGCAAAAGAAGGAAGAAAGTTGCCCTCAGACATTTTTTAAAATCAGGAAACCAGGGGAGTGAAATGGTTTGTGGTTTGTCCTCAAGATGCATTTTCCTAGTTAGCTACGGATATTGGCCCTAATAGGCTTTAGTTTCAGTACTTGAATTGTTTGTAAGAATCCTGAAATGCCCTGAGGTTTCTATTGGGCTCCAGGCGTGTGACATGTTGGAACAGAAATGTACTGTCAACGGCAGCTGTTATTCTATTGCCTTTTAAAATGACATTGTAATCTATAAATCTTAATGGATAGCTTCTTTTACAGCTGCTTACGAAAAGAAGAAAAAGCTGCTTGCAACGAATGAATCTTTTTTTACTGTCCACTTTTAATTTTTTTCTAGCCTTATTATTGCTAGTAAATCTATGTAGCATTTTTTGTCTCTTCCCTCCACTTCTCATCTGATCTTATTGCATCCAGTAAATCTTTTTATTCTTTTTTGTACCTTCGAGTCACATGATTCTACATATACAGATGAGGAGTCATTGTTCACCAAATCTTTTTCTATTGGGTGAATGTCTGCAGCCTTACTGGGATCATCCATCACTTAGGCATTATTGCCCTTGAACCATAGTAGTTGCTTTGCCTCTTTCTTTTAACATGCATGAATAAATAGTCCTGGTCTGTCAGCTTTGTGACAGATGCCAAGAAGCCCAGAGCTCTGTTGCCCTAGTATGTAAGTCACTTTCTTGAACATTACAGATGTGTTCCAGATGTGATTTATAGAGTAGGCAAAAAATGGAAAAGTGCTTAAAAGACTCATTGGAAAATAGTGCATTTAAAATGTGTATTTAAAGTTCAAACTGAGGTTTTTATTTAACTTATTTTGTGAATGTTTTTATTGTTTTAATATCTTTTAAATTGTTTTACTTGTTTTAAAATTTTAGAATTGTAAGCCACCCAGAGTCACTTGGTTGATTGGGTGACTGTAGAAATTGGGTGAGTGAATGAATAAATGAATGAATAAATTGGAGATAATGAGAAAATAGATAGAAGTTAATTTTAATGATGGAATTTTATAATTCCACAGGTGACACTGATTCACACTTTACATAAGTTACCTCAGCATTTTATTTTTTATGACACATACACACACACACACACATACACACAATACAAAAAAATATGATCAGCTGTGGCTCAGACCAACTTCATAATGAAGTTCTCCATATAATAGGAGAGGAAAAATAAGACAGTTTTTCTCACTAGTTAATTTAGAAACTTTAGTATACTATCATTTTTTGGAGAAAAGAATTCCTGCTGGATAACTTCCTGTTGGTATGCCATAAGTGGCTCAGGAGAGGTTTCTGCTTCCCCCATAATTTTGGAAAGAAGTCAAGGAGGAAGAATAACCTACAATAATTGGATGAGGGAAAGTGACTGCTGGGAAAATATGCATGGGGTGAGTTTAATATGAACTCTTTGGAATTTGCCATGTCCATAACTATTTCAAATTTAGCACATAGAGTGAAGGACATAATTAAAAAGACTTAGATGTATGAAACCTCTATAATAAATTCAGTATCTCAGGCAGTGTTTGAGACTGGGTTTAATTGAATAAGTTTTTTAAACTCATTGGCAGGATTGTCACATTCAGCTGTGTTTCATTTGATTTTCTATTTGTTCTGATTGTCTGATTCTTGCAGGAGCAAACTGCGTATAGTGGCTCATTCCAAAGCCTAAAATAATGGTAGTTCAGTATGATATGTGAATCCATACCACTGAAATTCCTCCATAATGTTGATTTGAGAATGGTTAAGAACACAAGTTAGCCAAAATGTGTTTTGAATGCACTGAGAAGAAAAACACTAACCGGAAGGAGGGAAACCAAGAACTTCAGAAGGAAAATATTTGGAAAAAGAATTTTAAAGAAGACCTAGTTGTTTATCTGGAAGCTAAAACAAACAAACAAACTATCTCCACTTTTTGTTTCCAAGTTTCACTTGTATTAATTAACTGAACATCTTTTAGATGCTTTTTTTGTTGTCAGAAATGGGGGTTAAAATTAGTTATACACCAAAGACATTCTAATGAATTAATTCATGCTGACTTTGCATATGGCCAGGCCAAGATCCAGATGGATTTGGACTGCTGAGGTAGTAAGTTTCAATCTCTCTGCCATAATGAGGTCCCGGTTACAAAGAGTAAGTTACCAAGTAGAACAGGTTGCAGAAGTCCCTGTTTGAGAAAAAGGATGTGGCATGCCACTGCCAGGGTTACTATATTCTGCCCCCCCTTCCCAAATAGCAGCATATGGGAAACAAAGTAATGCCATTTCTTCCACATTCATCCCTCGGGTTCATGAAGCATTTTCTGTTCACTGTAAGTCTTTTTAAAATTAGCTATTTATCTTTGATAGCCTATTTTTTTGATACTGTATATACTCATGGATAAACTGTGAATTTTAGGTTCCAAAATACAGCCATCCACCCCCAAGTGGATAATCTTATCCACAAATAGACTTACCATATATTTGAGTTTTTCCTCAGCTTTTAAAAAGTACCCATATACCCCACATATACTTGTGGATAAGTTTACCTGCGGATAAATCCAAAATTTTCAACTGCAGATAAGCCAATTATAAAAATTAAAGCATACAAAAATTTTGAGAGTTGTCTGCAAGTACTGCATTTTCATGCTATTTTGATTTAAAATTTGAAGGTTTGCTTATCTACAGATGGGCTCATCCACAAGTAGTCTGTAGAGATTCTCAGTCAGGTCATGGCTGTCCCGAAGGTGGTTTTTCAGGAGGCAACTGGACTTCCTTGTATTTCTTTGAAGATATTTCACTTCTTATCCAAGAAGCTTCTTCAGCTCTGACAGGACAGTGGGGAATGGAAGGATTTATATTCCTTGTAGACAGCTGGTCATTTGCTTCCTTTTACAGGTTCGTTGAAGCACTTGGAGGTTTATCTGTATCCTCAGATAAACTCCTGGTTCCTGTCATCTGCATTTTTTCCTGGAAATCAAAGAATATAAATCCTTCCATTCCATACTGTTCTGTCAGAGCTGAAGAAGTTTCTTGGATGAGAAGCTAAACATCTTCAAAGAAAACAACAAGGAAGTCCAGTGTCTCCTGAAAAAGCACCTTTGGGATTATCTGCAAGTGTGTAGAGTCCTCCACTAAGGACTGGGTCTGCCAGGCAGGCAAACAGGCATGATGCTCCTGATTAAAGGCCCAGAATGCACAAAGCAGCAACCTTCTGGTTTGTGGATCAGTTGAGTCTAAGACTTTTAGCATGTTCTACCATGGACAGCTCCCCACCCAACCTGAACATATATCGGTATGTGGGTAAATTTGCCATTTTATGCATAGGAGAAACTTGAGACAAATCTCAGTTTATGTGGTGGCAACTTCTTCCCAGTCAGTTAAAGATGGAAAAGAAATCCAGAGGACACAGACTTATTTATTTATCAACATTTTAAGTTCAGACATCATCCTAAACAATATGTGGTTCAGTTCTGACTTTGTATATTTTTTATCAATCAATCCCATTGTGTTTTGTATACTATGGTTTATGGTTTAATATGTGAACTCATCTCAGCATTTTTTTAAAAATAATCTCTGTGTAATATCTTTGGAAATTGAGTGGTGATAGCATAACTGATGACTCAGAAATTTCTGGATGATCAAAACACATGATTGATAAATTGTTGTATTTTATATTGTATGCATAGCATTCTTCTATTTTTCTCTCACAACAGCCCTTTACTGGACCAGCCATGGTGAAAGATAATGACTGGTTCAAAATCTTCCAAAACTTTATGGCTGAGTGAGGATTTGCGTTTGGGTCTTCCTTGATCAGCCCTCTAATTCACACACTGCAATAGCTTTCTAATAATAGTCTGTTTTAACAAGGTATTGCCATCAAGCATGTCTTAGTCTATAGGATTTGATGATGGGCTTCTAAGAGAAAGCAATGCAAAATAAAGCAACCATACTTATTCTCCTATGATCTAATTCAGCCATATAATCTTCTTGCTATTTTTATTTCTTTACAGAATTCACATGTCAAATCCATGCAGTGTTTTTCTAGATAATGAGAATGTGTCTATCTGGGGGAAGACTAGAAAACAAGTCTAGAAAACAAGTTACTAGAAAACAAGTCTAGTAAAATGTCACTTTAACTCTGGGAATTTTCAGACCCATATTAATTTATTACAGCCTCAAGAGGACATTTGGTTTCAAAGCTATTACATCCAACACTTGCTTGCTTTATTGAAAGGTGACGAACTGAAAAACAAAATAGAAAAACCCAACAACCCCCATACACATGCACACAAATCCCTAGTGTTTTGGGGGGGGTCATAACCACATTAATTTACCATAAACATAACAGAAAATGTGAATGTAATTAAATGGAAATATTATAAATTATTTTTCCATCTGCCATTTTTGCAAGGAATGTCATTGTGCAAATAATCATCTTAATTGTAGAATGTACTGAAGATGAAATGTTTCTTTTCCAAAACTAAGTTCTTTTATTTATTTATTCAATTTCTATAGCCATCCAACTCAACCAAGTAACACTGGGCAGTTTTGGAAGTATAGTGAAGCAATTATAACATAATCTGTACCTTTCACTTTGAATTTAAACTGGAGATTTTTAATCAGAAAAACTCTTTGGCACATTCAGGTCAAGAAAATACTAAAACTGCCCTACTCCTTTCTGGATAACTTAGTATACCAACATCTTATTAAATATGTTATTTGCTAGATGTGACTTCATTTGAACTCTAAAAAATTCAGTCTGTTAATATGAGGTCATGATTTCTTCTACTTCAATGAACATCTTCCCTAGTAACAAATTAGTCTGACAAAATGTAGACTTGATAGCTGACATTGCCTACTGGATAACTTCCTGTATATCCATTGTTTCTGATAGTTAAGATACCAGCACTGATCAAAGGATAAACACATTAATACCCTTTGAAATTCTACAGAAATTGCTACATAAAGGGTAAATTCAGTCATGTTGCATGCTATTATTTGTTCCATGTATGGTATTGTTAATGAGAAATGGGATATGGAGGAGAAATTGAACATACCCAGTGGCCAATATCAGATTATATATTTATTTATCACATATTTACCTTACCATACATTTCTTACACTATATACTTATTTAAGGTAACAGGTGGGTCATAATCTCACTTTATTATCAGATAGCAGTGCAAGGTCTCCACTGGATGGCACAGCTGAGTTCAAGTGTCCTGTCAAATCTAGTCCTTATATCTGAGACAGGGATGTAGCATTGTGGCCTTTCAAATATTCCCATCAGCCTTAGTGAGTTCTACTTATGGTTAGGATGAGAACAGTGGCTGCCACATGATATACAGAAGGTTATAGGTGTCCACAGTTGAGCAGGGGATTTTAAGATTTCAAATGAAAATTGTACTTTTAGTATTGTATATACTGATGCATAGAGTATCTCAGGCTTCAGCCAGAATTCCATTTTCGTTTTCTTTCTTTCTTCTGCAGTTCTGTTTTAAGCGTCTATATGGACGTGATTGTTCTTTACTAGATGTTTTCCTGTGTTAATCTGATCTCTTGAAAAATTTCAGTGTTTCACAATTTTGAAGACACGTTCCTTTTGAAAGGATGAAGGCTTTTCACAGGAAGGATGGTAATTTTACCCCCCAAGTGCTAGACATCATTGTATGGTTTGTATGGTGCCAAACTGAAACAAAAAAAAAGAAACATCCATGTCTTAATTTCACCCTTAATATTTCATATCATCTGTCAAATGTTTAAACCTCAAGCAAAACCACCCCTTAACATATCAAAATATTGGTATTCTTTCTATATTGCTGCTAGAAATCCCATAAGATCTCATATAAGAATATACCATGATGGTGGTAATTATGATAATTTAACTAATTCCATTTTCAATGAACTCTGATGGTCCTTTAATCCATTTGTTTGGTTGTATCCTGTTTCTCTGTCCTACCAACTCCTTTTCTATACTTCTGCATATCAGTTTAACCACAACTTTTGTTTTCTGTCCAAAATCTTGAGATGTTTTATTCCTGCAGAACAAGGTAAGGAGATTCTTGCTAGGGTCTGCAATATTTTTCTGGGAATTGATCTCCAGATGTTTTAGAAAGATAAAATGTTTTATGGAAAGAAAGAAGCTCCTTTATGGGAAGGTTGATGATAATGAGGCAGATACTTTTGGGGTGTAGTTTGCTGTATAATGTATACAACCCACTTGGCTATATCTATATCTGTAACTGCATTAAATTCAGACCAACAAGAACATATGTGCTAAATAAACAAACAAATAAATAACAGTAACACCTTCCAAACTCATTGTACTATTTCTTTGTTTTCTTCTTTCCACGGCCAGCAGATTTTTTCTTCTCTTCTACATCTAGTACCTTTTCTTCAACAATAGGCTCTTGCTCTTCTTCACATTCCTTAAAACTGGTAGTATAAATACTGGATATGGAGAAAAATCAAAGAGAAGTTTACATTGTAGATAAGTATTCCATTTTCATGTTTCTCATATGGACACTAGCATCCGTTTAAAGACCATACCCAGTATGGCAGAGCTCAGTTTAGCAGAGCTTTTTATTAGGTTTCAGAGTTTCTTCTCCTAATCATTCCAGATTTTTGCAACATTAGGGGAAAAAAACATTAAAATAGTAAGCATTATATCAAAATATTAAAGAGGAAAGGAAGGGAGAAAAGAAGGAAGGAAACTCTGAAATCCCTTAAATCTATGAATATTGTAAAATGACAACTAAGAAATAAATACAAGCTACTATTTCAGAATATTTTTAAAACCAGAAAAAAATAGAAACTTTGTTTTAAAAACAGAAAGAAAGTTATAAAAATAGATAAGCAATGACTGGTTAAATGTTTTAAAATGGAAGCTGGATGGACTAACTGGATTTCAATTAACAAGTGATAATAATGCCCTTTAAAGCTTATGAAAAGCCAAAGTTGCCCTAAACGCCTGTCTTCTTTTTGTTCTCAGGCTGCCACCTTGTAGCAAAAACGTGAAGACAAGTCTCAGCAGCAAAATGCATTATGAAAAGCAGGTAGATACAAATTTAATTTGCATAATTTACTATGAATGCATAACCTGAGTTATGATAGAAAGTGCAAGTGACACTTTATTCAAAGGGCATTCAGCAGGTTTCAGCAGCAAGTTCTACATATTTAACTTGGGGGGGGGAATCCATTAATTTAATAGAATTGATTTCTGAGAATCTAATTATGGATACAGGGTATATTCCAGATTATTACACTTCCTAAAGCAATTCTTAATGATTTAGGAATGATCAAACTTTCAGGTACTGCTGTACTATCTTACTTAAGCATCATTTTTTTTTAAGATTATTGCACCACTTATTTCTATGAAATATTCTGAGAGAAGCAAATGGACTTGTTTCAACCTTCCATAGCTTCTTGTGGCCACAGTCCTGGAAACTTTTCAAATAGTGTTTCAGAATGTTTGGATTCAGGATCCTAAATGAAGGATATTCTCATTGCCATGAACACTATTCACCATTCACCTGTAAAGGCCCAGTCCCACTGTGCTTACGGATGCAAAGAAGATGTAAAATGTTAAAAAAAGCTTGCCATCCGTTGGAAAATGGTATGCATCCGTTGTGTACTCACTGCATACATGTTTCATACACTCTATCCATCAAGCATCCGTCCACTGCAATTTCATCCGCTCAAGAAGTTTTGAGCTACACAAAACTTTGTGAACGGATGAACTTTCCGTCGCGTATGATGTACATCTGCGACATATACAGGCAACAAATGTCCGTTATCACCCTTAAACGTCCTCTGTATCCTCTCTGCATCCTCTGGCCATCCCCTCAACTCACATCCGCTGCAGCTGAAAACGGAAAGAGGGAACAAACAAAAGGTACATGGAACGTCTACACAGTGTTAGTAGCATGGAAATAGAAAGGATGTAAGCGGATGCATCTCAAATATAAAGGATTAAAAACAGACAAAACGTTTGTGNATATACATCCACGTGGCATCTCCTTTCTTTCCTTTAGGCGTACGTGATGCATCCCAAGAACTCTCAGATGAACGCTTTCCCCTTTCCTATAGACTTGTTCTGTGGATTCATGGGGCACCTTTGAATGTATGTGTGTCCAAAATATGAACACACTTTCCTTTCTTTCTATTGCAATAGCTTACAGTAGTTTAATTGAAAGCATTGAGAAGACTGACCATTTTCCTGTATCTCTGCTTCATTTTTCTTTTAATCTTTACATATGGGCTTCTTTTTCTCCCAATATATAGTTTCAGCTATTTTTCTTCCGAGTTTCCTAAAGATGATATAACAAGGATTATTGTAGCAAAAGCTGTATTTTCAGGCTGCCAAAACAGCAGACAGTAATGCTAAAAAATGTGGAAAGTGTTAACAAAAATAGCGAAGGAACAAAGATTTTCTTCAGGTTTGCAATAGCATTTCTTTTCTCTTTAGGCCGTTTAACACACTATAGCTTCCAATATATGAATTGGGGAATGAAAATAGCAGGCATTCATATGGAAGAATTCTTGCAAATTCCTGGTCTCTTCAGGACCAGTTCTGAACCATTATCTCTTGAGAGGGATGCAAATTGCAATGCTTTTTGCATCTGTAGGGCTATTTGGGCATAAAAATGGATTACCCTTTTGTCACTTGCCATTAAACCCCATCCATTGGAGTCCATTTTCTTCAAGACTTGGGTTCTAATATTGTACAGTTCAGTATGTCAGTCTTTAGGCATACTGGGTCCATACACAGCCTAGATGAGATAAAGGCACACTGCTTCTCTACAGATGTGTTGGAATGGTATGCAATATTTCATTTTTCCCCCTGTAATATGTCCAGCTTTTAAGTTTTCTTTTTTAAAAAAAGTGGTAAAAACTATCCAGTAAGGAATCCTCTGGAATCGAGACAACATTGGTCCAGACACAGAAAGCTCATGGACTATCTCTTGCACCATAGTATTCCGTTGATCATGTTTTCCTACTTCAACTTTAGCTTGTTCATGAACCTCTGTTGATATCAAATCAGAAGGGTTTAGCAATGGCATTAGGGACAATTTGAGAAATAATATTTTTAACTTCTTGAAAGGGAATAAAAGGGAAAATGTGCATCTTTCATGATTTGCTTAAAGATTGCATTACACGTTGATACCTCGTAAACTATTGGCTTCCTCGTCTCTTTGAACTGTACTTGAGTGTTTGGACGTATCTGGAAAGGCATGTATTCTATCAAAGGTGGCCCAGGGCAGGACATGGAAAAGATTATTTCTGCAATATACACTTCCAATTAATTTTCCCTACTTCTCCATCACCCATTGCACTGAAAGTTGCCAAGAACAACAGCTGTCATCCCTGCAATGTAACGAAGACGGACCTGTGACACTGTTGTATCTGGTTTCTTCCCATTTACCAAGCTGATCTAAATACCCACTCCATAGACGTAGCCATCAATTTTGAATGAGGCAGATAGAATGGCTGTTTACACACTGACATCTATTTTAGTCTCAATGAAATACATGAGAAGCAAGGGGACTTGTTCAATTACATGGTAAACAGAGGCTGGAAAGCATTTTCTTTTAAAGTGGTGCAAGAGTTTTCTGTGGTTATATGTCGTGGTTACCTGTCAATTTTTCTCATTCAGGGTGATCATCAAGACTACAATATTGATAAGATATGGAGCAAATTCCCCATCTTTTATAATTATTAATAGTTGGTCTATTAATCCTTAACACCAAGGCTACATTAAACATAGTGATAATTACTTCTAAGGCAAAGTTCACAAGATTTCATGGCACATTACTATATTTCTGAATAATTTAACATAGATATTGGTCAATCTTATTTTGCTCCCTAGTTACTTTTAGGGATAACTGCTAATGCCAAATACATTCAACCCAAAATAAATAGTTAAATCTATGTGCAAAAATGTACATGCTATTTGTGTCTTTACCCAATATCTGAAGACTAATTGGATGTGGATGAAGAAGGACATACTTAAACTCAATCCTGATAAAACTTTCCACTCTCTGCTCAGTCTGGATATTTATCAAAGACTGAACAGTGCTTCTCTGTCTGAGATTGGTGCACAATTTGGTGAGTCATCTTGAAGTCACAGCTCTTGTTCACAGAGCAGGTAGCAGCTGCAGCCAGGATAACCTTTGTAGAGATTAATCTGGTACACCACTCATGAACATTTCTAGATGAGGTACGATTGGATATGGTCATTTATATCGTCACCATAGAGATGGATTTGTTCCAATGTACTCTACATTGGGCTGCCCTTGAAGATCACTTCAGAAGTAACAGCTGGTACAAAATGCAGCAGTTCTTGGGCATGCTGTGATATATGTCCTTGTGTCATTGCTACTAGGTGAGTTGCACTGGTAGACAGTTGGCTTCTGATTGACCAATTCATGGTTTTGGTTGCTACTTATGAAGTCCTTCATGGCACTGAGCCTAATAATTTGAAATAACACCTGTCTTCTAACTATAGTTTTTTCATATAGTTTTTTCATGTCTAGTAAGAACAAAGTAGGTCCCTTCAAATACTGCAAAGTGTCATCCATCCAGTTTGGTCTTATAGGAAACATAATAAAATACAGGTGAGGGCACTAGAAGCAGATAGTTAGAATACATATAACTGAACCAAGAGTTTGGGTTAGTATCTGGGGTGGGGGAAAAGATATATGGCCATCCAACTCATTCATGGTGACTCCAGGCAGCCTACAGAAGTAAAAACTCCAATATAATACATAATACATTTTCTGCCTTTTCCCGGCTGATGTGCCTCTTCCAGCCCAGCCCGGCCCAGCCAGCCAGCAGGTGGGTGGGCGGATGTTCCAGGCCACCTTTGTCCTGATATGCCTGGAGCAGCCCCTCAGGCTGGCTGAGCTGGGAGCCGCCGTTCCCAGGCTTCAAATCTCCCGTGCTTGGTTGATGCCTCTTCACCTTGCCTGAAGCAGCTGGTCCTCCTGCCCCTCACCCGCCGCTCCCTCACCTAGCCTGAGAAGGTAAGGGTGACCGCAGGCGATAGCGAAGTGGCCGGGTCCCTATTTTCCCCTCTCTCTCCCCCACTCTGTGTGTGTGTGCGTATGTGTCTCCCTCAAAGCCACGGCTTGGCTTTCCTTGGTGCTCTTTCCTATTTTCATTTCTTCTTTTTGGAATCCAGACTGGCTGAACAAGCATTGCCAGCCGCTGCTGGAAGCATCTCTTCGGGAGACCCATCTCCCCCTCAACCTGCCCCTCCTCTCGCAACTGGCAGCCGTGTCAGGGCCGGGAGGATGGTGTGCACACATGAGGAGGGACTGGGCGAAACACCCCTTGACATGAGTGATGTCAGATTGGCCATGCCCACCCAGTCACATGACCACGAAGCCACACCCACCCAGTCACATGACCACCAAGCCAGACCCACCAAATAAGCCACGCCCACAAAACCGATAGTAAAAACTTTTAAATTCCACCACTGGAGAGGGCCAGTAAGATAACCTGCCTCCCCCTGTGATGGTCAGCTAGATATAAGTTAGAAAAGACGGTCCTTCAAATAATCGCCCCTCCATTTTTTTAAAGCTTATTGTGTCACAGTGATTGTTATTTGGGTCGATACATACATTGATTGAGTGAAGACAGATTCTTCTGAAAAGTTAATCCTCTATCATGAAATTATTATATGATTTTCCTACCCTTATTTTCCCCTTTCTTTCAGCTATGGGCACTTCTACACAAGGTGTTTGTTTTGTTTCTGAATCAACTCCTATTCCTTTCTGTGATGTTCTTCATCAGTTCAGCCAATTTATTTCTCTCAGCTGTACTAGAAGAGCTGCAGATTCTGGAGCTCCATAGAAGTTGGAGGCAAAGCAAGTTGTTCCTTCATTTTACTTATTCTTTCTCTTGGCTCCTGAGCTTCAAGATCACTAACAGGTCTTAAAAGAGAAATGCTGGCTTGACTTTATCATCTTCACAACCAAAGTGAGCAGTGATGACTCCTGTCCTTTCTGCAGGGGACAACTCAGGTGAAGGGCATTTGAGTTTTTTTCTTTCTTTCTTGTACTGAGTAGGAGTAAGAGGCCTTTTACTGCTATAGGATGTGTGAGAGATCAGTGATTTGTGCTTCCATTTTTGACATTTCTGAGTCAGCAAAAATGAAACAAACCATTGCTTGCTTCTAAATTGCTATTAAGGAAAAGTGAGTGGAAAAGGTGATACTTTGGAACTGCCCTGTCTGGATCTCCCATCCACCCACCTTAGCGTTAATAGCTGTAATAAATAATGGGCAAGAGAAGATGAGAAGATAAACCACATTCAGAACTTTCCTTTGGTTATTTTATCGCTATTCAGTTATGCTTTCTATGTTGGGCTTGATATGATGCTGGTTTTGGAGGGGAGGCGAATGTTTTCTCCTCAAAACTAATGTTTGACAGCATAATTTGACAGTATCCCCAGTACCCAATTGTGTCTTTTTATTTCAGCAGAATCTCATCTGCCATCATCAGACTTCTGTATTGTGTTCATCTGTGAATCAGACTCTTATAGTTGTTTCAAACAACTGTATACCATATATATATGAATACCATACATATATGGTATTCAGCTTTGTTCGGGTATTTTCCCACGTCATTATAGTTGTGCTTTCGCCAGAATCTCATTTGCCATCAATCAGGCTTCTATACTGTGTTCGTCTGTGAGTAGACTTTTTACAGCTGTTTTCAGTTTTAAATTTGGAGAGCTAGCCTACTGCTGTGGCCAAGAATGGTTTTTTTCTCTCCTGATTGGTTGGGAGACTTTGGTCTGTGTTTATTGATCTTTGCGAGTTTGCCGTGTTCTGCTTACTTGGTGTTCTAATTTGTTCGTTGATTGGTGCATTCAGCTTTGGTTTGTCTGGACGAACACATAGAGAAGCCTGATGATGGGACCGATAAGATTCCTTGCCCGAAACGTTTGCTTAACAAACTTTTAAAAGTTCAACTATAATGACGAGTGGAAAATAACGAACAAAGCTGAATACCACACATATAAGTAACCGTCGAAACTTAAGAAAACAGACAGGTTGTTAGAGGACTAGACAGACACAGACAGATAGACAGATATGGATTGGATATGGATATAGATATATAGATATAGATATAGATATAGATATAGATATAGTTAGATATAGATATAGATATAGATATAGAATATAGATATAGATATAGATATTAGATATAAGATGTTTTCTTAAGGTTTTTGCGCGGGTAATTTACATGTATGCTGTTCAGCTTTGTTCGGGTATTTTCCACATCATTGTTAGTTGTGGCCTTTTAAATGAGTTGAAGCAACATTTGTGCAGAATTCATCTGCCATCATCAGGCTTCTGTATTGTGTTTGTCTGTGAGTCAACTTTCACAGCCATTTCAGTTTTTCAGCGCCGCAACAGTTGCTAAACTTTAAAGCAACAATACAATGACATGGGAAAATACCTGACAAAAGCTTGAACAGACATAGAAAATAGAGATATAGAATAGAAGATAGAGATAGAGAAGATAGAGATAGGATAGAGATAAGAAGAGTAGAGATAGAGATAGAGATAATCTTTGTTTTGGTAGATTTTCAGCGGAGTACAGATATGTAGGTCTAAGGTGTGTTTGGGGTCTTTTCCCGGTATAAGATTAAGAATATCTTTGGTGACATTTCGGTCAGAGGTCCCTTGCCATCCTCAGGCTGGTGCTTTCGGCTTCGTGCCAGTGCAAGCAGTGATGATCGGAGCGCTGTCTCTCTATAAATACTGTGGGTGAGAGTTGGTGTGCTTCAGGATATTCACATCAGAAAACTCAGGAAATTACAACAAGAATTCGAAGGAAGTTGCAACACAGCAAACGACCCAGGAAATCACAGCAAAGACCAAGGATACCACAGCAATAAATCTTCACAAGGTCATCACACAACCATAACCAAGCCATTACAAGCAAGGAGGCTAATGGAAAGAAGATCGAAAAAACACAAATGACCTGAAGAGAATTGAAGCCACAAGATCCACGGAATTATCTCCACAACAAAATCACAAACAAAACTCACAAGGCCATCACACAGCCCATTATACCAACATCAACTCCATCAACCAATCAAGAGGCAGCAGCACAGGCAACCAGCCCAGCACACCAGCCCCCCTCCCCCAGTATTTATAGAGAGATGGCAGCTCTGATCACACACTGCTTGCACTGGCACGAAGACAAAAGCACCAGCCTGAGGATGGTGAATGGGACCTCGCCAAAACGCAGCCAAGATACTCTTAATCTTACATGGGAAAAGACCTGAAACCACCTAGACCTACGTATATAACTGTGTTTCTCATATAATAAGGCCGGGTCTTATTTTCTTTTGAGCCCCGAAAAAAATGGCAAGGCTGTCTTTTCAGGGGTGACTTAATTCCCTCCCTTGCATCGATGGGCGGGTGGGTGGCGACGGCTTGGATGTTGACCTCGGTGTTCATGAGGCACTTAGTATCGGGGTCAACGCAGGCAGCACCATATCCAGGTGTGCAACAGAAGTACTTCCTAACGGCAAGCCCCCCCACCCTTCCCCCCAATTTTGCATATTTTAATATAGGCCTTAATTTGGGGGGGAGGGGCTTAATTTCATTTCATGCCTATAAAACATGCT
>BHFT01048312.1:0-131434 GCA_004320025.1 Laticauda laticaudata | reverse complement strand
TGAGCCAATGTTCCGTTTCTCAACTGCTGTTAAGAAATAAAGACTTTGTTGTGGGAACCCGGTCTACCTCGCATTTTTCTGGACAAAACATCCTATCCTCCATTTACATCAGAATGCAGTCTCTTGAATTATAGGATAAAGGCAAAGATAACTTTGATTCAACTATGAGGACTATGTGGAGAATCACACAGGTTTCTTGACAACAATACCAAAATAGTTTACCCTCCTGGGGGTTCGCAGGGATTTTGGAGTTCCTAGTTAAGATTCTGTGCAGTTCAGAGAACTCCAAATCACATTCCTGGCTTGCTCAGCCCAGCTCACCCCTCCCAGAAATCTCCACCCAGCCTGTTTGGGATGCAGAGGCTTTGGGAGGGTGAAAAACAGGCACTTCAGAAGTTTGTGAAGGTGGGAATGGGCCCGTTTCCAGCTTCCAGACAGCCTCTGGAGCCCAGGGAGGCCATTTTAACCCTCCCAGAGGCTTGAGAAAAGCCTCTGGAGCTCAGGGAGGGCAAAAACGCCCCCCCCCCATTGTGATGCAGGAGGCTGACTAGGCCACACCACCAGGGCCATGCCCACCCAACAACCGGACAGAGAACCCTTTGCTAAAATTTTTGAAGCCCACCCCTGTTTACCCCTGCTTTCTTCCTAGATATTTTTTCAACTCCAGTTTCCAATCTTGTATTTCCAGATAACCTTAACTCATTAAATTGAAAGCAGTTTGGTTCATTGCTAGAATGTAGAGGATTGCAGTCAGTCTGTACAAGCCTGTATCACACCATCTAGAATGAGAATAAGCCCTATCAAATCAGTGGAATTTACTCCCAGGCAAAATTTTGTAAGAGCTGTGCATGTTTTTTTAGAGATAGTTTAAAATATAGCTCAAGGTTATTATTTAACTTAATTCCTTTTTAACCTTAATAATTGTTTTTATCTATTACTCAATTATTTCATATATTTTAATTAACATTGTTTTGTATGAGATGCTTATTGCATTTTAAATTTACCATTTATAGGTGATACAGAGATAGCTACCATAGTTAAATAGGTGGCTGTTGATACAAAAAGCCATGTTTGATTTGATTATTATAACTGTTATTATTATTCAGGTAAAGATGTTTTATCAATATAGGAGATAAATGAATTAATGTTTACAGTAACATAGTTGATTAAAAGGAGGGAAAATGAAATATTGTTTCAGCTTTAATACCTAATTAATGTCTAAAGGCTACTTCGTAATTGAAATGAATGGTAAACTTTTGCCTACCGAGGATGCAGTTTGCAAATAAATATACAGCAAAGTATATTCCCTTTGTTAAATATAGAGTTCCAAAATTAAAATTCAGTTAAGTTTTATTTATAATCTGTATTTTATTTAATGTTATTTTTTTTGTAGATCTGACTTATAATAATACCAGCAAAGGTTTCCAGTTCTATGCTTTTATTCTCTACGAGTTCTACCATTCAACCTTCATAAATATTCCATTTCTAAAATTATCTTTGAATGTGTATGAATCAAGTTTCCTTATCACTGAACTGAAATTTCAGAAATTAATGTTGCCCAATATGATTCTGTTTTGACTCAGTTCATTTTTAAATGCCCAGTGAGATCTTATCTATTGTTATTATAATAACAAGCAGGAAAATGTATGTCATAAGAAATTAATACTTCTTGGTAGATGAGCATACAGTGAAGCTACAGAAATTACAAGGAAAAGGACTATTTTGACAAACTGGAAGTATCAAAATAGACAGAAAATAGATGCCACAGAAAATTGAAGGCATTTTTATTCATTTATCTGGATTACAATCTTGCTGAAAAATAAAATCAAATAAAATATTTCAACCTTTGTGACATGGTTGCAATTTTTACCCATCTCTGGCTCAGTGAAACAGGAAGGTCTAGTTTCAACTCCATTTTGAGTTTTGTTTTTTTTTACTTTTAATAGCATTTTAAAAAGACATATCAGAGAAGATTCTGCATGATTAAGCCTACCCAGTTAGGGACTGTTAGGGAACTATAAAATCAGTCACATGTGATTATATGATAACTTCATCAACAGCAATAGCACTTAGACTTATATACCACTTCACAGAGCTTCGCAGTCCACTCTAAGCAGTTTACAAAGTCAGCATATTGCTCCCAACAATCTGAGTCCTCATTTTATTGACCTTGGAAAGATGGAAGGCTGTGTGAACCTTGAGCCAGTGAGGATAAATAAATAGGTTAGAGCAGGGGTTGCCAACCTTTTGGACCTCAGGGTCCAAACTCATAATTTTAGATCCCAAGGACCACTAACCAGTTCTGTGAGCATGGCCTGATTTGTGGGTGAGGCTTGGTGGTCATGTGACTGGCTGGGCATGGCTTGTATGTAAATATTATAAATATTTATAAAAATATTGAATTTTTTATAAAATACAAACAACTTTTACCCAAAATCAGGCAAAGCAGGTAGGCAGATTGAGTTGCTCACAAAATCATTCAGTGATCTATCTATCTGCCATCAGTTAGCTCAGTCTGTCAAATTTGCTTTCCGTGAGTTTGCACTGAATTTGCTTGCAAGCAAACCTTCAGTCCTAAGGGAGGTTCAGCTGTGCTGAGCTGAAGATCTAAAGACTAGCTAGAAAGCAAGAAATCCAACCATTTCCTGCTTCCTAGTTAATCTAAATCTCCTGGCACAGCAGAACAGATGATGGCTGGANTTGCTTTGTGGGGGTGCTCTGGGGGTGAGATTTCTCTGTGGCCCACCAAAATTTTCTCACGGCCCACCAGTGGGCCGTGGCCCACTAGTTGACAACCACTGGATTAGAGGACAAGAAGATATTATCTTGATAACCAGCTAATATTGCTTGACCTAACTCAGTACATAGCTATTTTTCATGTACTGACACATAACTAGTCAAATGAAAATCTGGTGCCCATTGGGATTCAACGTTGATTTTCCAGGCAATGGAAATTGGAACCATAGTGTGTGTGTCTCTGTTCATAGTTTCCATCAGTTTCATTCTGAAGAAGTCTGTGGTTAATACTTTTAAGAACTTGCTTTCTTACAACTTTAGAAAAGACAAGAGAGATCGGAAAGATGAAAATTAGGGAAGAAGTATTTCTGAAGTCTATAACATTAGTATCATTTTTTAAAAAATCCACCAAATACCATTGCTTCATATGACACTTTAAATCTAGGACCCCAATGTGAGCATTACTATTTTACACAAGTCACATTTGTTTTGTTTGATACAATTTCCAAGCTCTCAGTTTGTTCAGACAAAATAATCTACTGTTAAATTATTAATTAGTAAAAGATGTGACAATTCTCAAATACAGTTAAATGCAAAACAACTGGTAATAGTTGATAGTAAAAGAAATAGAATCTCAAATACAATGACTATTAGCATGTTTTTCCTCTAAAATACAAGCTCTTAGGCCATGTCACACTGCCCAACGGATGCAAAAAGGACACAACGGACAAGCAAAATGTTCCATCCGTTGTTATCCGCTTCCTCGACTCACTTCGCACATTCGGAAAAAGGGGCTACTCAGCCATCTTCGGCTCTGCGTGGCAAAAATTGTCCATCCCATTAAGCAGATCGGGATAACAAGGAAAAGATGAAGCCGACGTAGAGCCGGTCGTACGAGGACGCAGCAAGGGATGTATAGCGGATGCAGCAGCATCAGTAGTTGCTTATATACATGGAGGGCCATGCGCGTATGAGGTATGCGACTAGACGAGTGATGCAGACGGCGGGAGCGCGGATAATGCTAGTGATGGCGTCATGCATAGGAAGCGGATGTCAGAGCGGATGAGCTGCATTCCGCTTGTACCGATCCTCTTTCCCATCCGGTGTACTAACTACGTGCGCGTTTGTTCTGCTTTCCGTCCCGTGCGTCCGTTTACTGCGTAGAACGGAATGTGGAAGTTTGCGAGAAATGCACAGTGGATGCTTCCCTAGCGGGAGATAATAGCCAGAAATATGCTGTACATGGATGGCAGAACGGCATGTACCGCCCGTATGCTAGACGGATGAGAATGGATGCATTGATAATTTTTCCGCTCAAAGGTTTTGGGCAGCTCGAAAAGTTTTCTGAGCGGTATAGAAATGTCAAATAAACGGATGCTCGGCGGTCGGTCGTTAGACCGGATAGAGAGGAAGCAAAAGACGGGACGGCAATGTGAGTTTAATCGGCCTCGGGTTAACACCAACGATGGCAAGCTTTTTTGTCCGTTTTACATCCTCTTTGCATCCGTTGGTGCAGTGTGACATGGGCTTTAAGAAATAAAACTTCTTTTTTGCAGTTTATTATGAGCTCGTCATGTTCTATTCTGTTTCTTATTCTGTTCTAATGTGCTAGAATTTGTTGGTAATGAAGCATAATACTTTCTACTTTAGTTATACAGATCAGATCTTTTGTGATGTACAAATAGTCTAAACATGTAGATGTTTTGATGTACCACCTACACATCACTTGTAACATTATCTTACTGTGTTGTGTCATTCAGATTCAATTTAATTTGCTGTTTTGCTGCCATTGTTTTGAGATATTTGAGTATGAAGTAATTTCTCTGAAGGTCCTGAACTGAATATATTCACTGAAGAAATTATAGATGTTATTAATAATCAAAACAGTTTTGAAATACGGAGCTGCCAGACTTCTAACTTACTAAGCTCATACATCTGAGCAGCATTTCAGCTTTTGAATAGGGTGCTAGTTTCAAGCCCTGAACACCCATGGACCACAGAATCTTGAAAATATAATCATATAAACCATGGTTTGAGATTAAATCCCAATGCCCTCACATATTTTTTCATTAGAAGGACATGCTAACTGTTGAAACACAGTTATACCAATAGCACCCAGACTTATATATTGCTTCATAGTTCTTTACAGCCCTCTCTAAGGGGTTTACAGTGTCAGCACACTGCCCCCAACAATATGGGTCTTTATTTTACTGACCTCAGAAGGTTGGAAGTCTGAGTCAACCTTGAGCCAGTCAAGATCGAACTCCTGGCAGTGGGCAAAATTAGCCTGCAATACTGCATTCTAAATACACCACAGTTCTTTTGGACATTCTTTCCCATAAAGTTATTTGCTGTTGTTGTTTTGATTATTAAAAGTGCATAGAGTAATTATAAGGTTCACTCAATTAAAAAACTTGATGATAAATGGTACAAGGAATAATGATGTTCTGAATCACCTTTATGATATTTTGTTTTATTATTTTGTGCAACCCAAGTTTATTGTTCTTATATTCATTAGCCATGATACAGATTTTTAAAATTGCATTAAAGGAAGAAAAGAAGGAAGGAAAGAAGGCCTGTTCAGTGTGAGAACATAGATGCTTTCACAGTTGGTTGTAGCAGGAAACAAATTATGGGGATGTGTCAGGAGAATATGGGGAATAACAATACAGTACTAGACACCCAAACTGAATAAGTAATTTACAGCCAAAAACATTTTGCTATTTTAAGATGTAATGAAGGCAACCAGTATTAAGACAGGATCAAACAGCCCATCATCTATAAAACTTTTGTGAAAGGAATATGAAGTATCTTAGTTTTTGTCTTGAATAGTTAGACATTTTAAGTCAGCTTGCCTAGGAGTATGAATCACAAATAAAAACTTTTGAGAAGTGCCAAGTAAAAAGTAGATTGGGATGACACATAGGCTATAATCATTAGAAAGAAGGGGGGAAGCTACTTCCCATAGAAAGAGAAAAAAAGAAGGAGGATAGATTAGCAGAGCTGTTTTTCAAAAATCTATGGTATGATGGCAACATTGCATCCAACATTCTTCCTCCTCCTAATTAATGCTTAAGCTCAAGTTCTTGCATGTACTGCCATAATGAATCTGTTATTTTATTCAAATACTGGTTGAAAACTAATAGGATCCTTTCCAAATAAAGAAGTATCCATAAACTGCAGGCACATTTTCCTCTCAAATGTTATTAAAGAAAAAAAAAGTGCAGATGGCACCACAAATAAATGACTGTCATGCACTGGGATCTTTTCTATGCAAATGACTAATACATCAGCACGATTCTGCCAGAGCAATAGCAAGTGTCTGCCAAAAAAGAATCATATCATAATCAGTGCATGTTCCTGATTGTTCACTGTTTGTGACACATATGGATCCTTTGAAATAAAGAACACCTATCTAAAGAAACAGTCCAATCATTATCCAACATGAACTTTTGCATGTGATTAGAATGTTTTAAGGAAACTATTTGGTCTGCAATAAACAGACATATTTTCTCAGTGTCATTACAGCAATAGCTGTGCAAAAATAAAAAAGCAATAAACAAGGCTGCTGTAGTAACTATGCTTAAACTTGCAAATCTCTATACTTGGAAAGTATATTAACTCCACACAGGGTGGCACACATGTCCCCCATGCCCCATTTTGCCAGTAAAGTGCTGCAGGAGGCCGTCCAGGCTGAAAATGGGCCATAGAGAGGCCACGCACAGCCTGCACATGGCCCTCCATGCCCAGTTTTGGCCAGTAAGATGCTGCAGGAGGTGTCCATCCCATCTCCCACCCCACCGCCACTCCCTCAGCTGGCCCATGGAGGAGAACTACAATATTGATCTGGCCCTCAAAGAAATCCAGTTTGATATCCCTGCTCTAAACAATAATTTCATAATAAAAAGATGTAAAGATAGTGTGCTTTAAAAAAAAAACTTTTTATGAATTGTATTCAACATGCTGCTTGAGAAAGCCACTGGGAGTCTTTGGATATGACATCAACATTGATTCTCCCCATCAATAAACAATATTATCAATATTGGCTAATAAAAAAGAAAAGAAAAGAAACAGCTTTTTAGTAGAATTTCAAATCAGTTTACTGGAGGAAAAATAGAGTTTCGTATTCTGTAATATATAACAGATAAACATTAGGTGACTAATTATAAAAGTATTAATAATTATGTATTCAATTAATTCTGATCTCAGTTTCTTTCTGGGAAAGTGGTATCAAGGCTGACAGCCAAGTTTTCAGGGTTGGTATAGAAATGTTTTCTTCCTTCTTTACTCTATAGTCACAATAAAAAGGAAGTTAAATGATACATCCAAGAATCTGTATATCTACCGTGTTTCTCCAACAACAGCCTCCACCAATAGGAAGCCCCACCATGTTTTATTGGCATAAAATCAAATTAAGCCCCTCCCCCAAATTAAGGCCCACATTAAATATGCAAAATGGGGGGGGGATTGCATTTAGGAAGTACTTGCATGCCCGGATATGGTGCTGCCTGCGTTGGTGGGGCAATTCATACCAAGAGACCTTCCATCACCATTGCTTTCCCTCCTCACTTGCTGCCGCGGCGTTAGAGGAACACTGCGGCGTTTGGCGCAGCCACGTGCGGCCAGTCAGGGCTCCTCCCTGCAACCAAAGCCCTGAGGAGACACTTGGCTTCAGGAGCTCGCGTCGCTCACCCGAGAGGATCTCTCTCCCTCTCTCTCTCTCTCCCCGCAAGATCTGCACTGCAGCTGAGGAGGAAGAGGCTGGGCACCCCAGGCTAAGCTGACAGGCGGGCCCTCTTTCCTGGTGGCAGAGCTCTCACCAAGGCAGCAAGCGCCTCTCCGCCAGACCCTCCGCTCATCCCGCCAGGGCCGCGCCAGAACCGTGCGGGCTGGGCAGAGCCAGGAAAGCGAGCCACTGGTGCATGCCTCCTCCTGCCCCTCATTCCCAAATCTCACCTGGGTGAGCAGCACTTCGCTTGCTGTGCAAGCTTCCTCACCTCTCAGCAAACAGATGAAACCGGCTGCAGCCTCCTCCTCCTCAGCCACAGCACAGACGTTGATCTTGTGGGTCTCCTCAGGGCTCCGGTTGCAGGGAGGAGCCCTGACTGGCTGCATGTGGCTGCACCAAACGGCAGCAAGGGAGAAGGGAAAGCAATGGTGGCGAAAGGTCTCCCGAACATCCAAGCTGTCACCGCACGCCCACCCGAGGATGCAAGGGGGGGGAATTAAGTCACCCTCAAAAAGATGGCCTAGCCGTTTTTTGGGGGGTCAGAAAAAAATAAGGCCCGGCCTTATAATGTGAGAAACATGGTAAGATAAGAAAGTGTCTGCTGAGATTCAATTTAAGTCCCAATAAATGTGGGAGTCTTTAGGGTATATCAAGCACCTGTGGCTACCAGAATCTTATACAGACAACCTCCAATAATATAGCAATAGCAATAGCACTTAGACTTATATACCACTTCACAGAGCTTCACAGCCCTCTTTAAGCAGTTTACAGAGTCAGCATATCACCCCCAACAATCTGAATCCTCATTTTACTGATCTAGGAAGAATGGAAGGCTGAGTCAACCTTGAGCTGGTGAGATCTGAACTGCTGAACTGCTCAGCAGAATCAGCAGAAGTAGCCTGCAGTACTGCATCCTAACCTCTGCACCACTAGGGCTCTGTCATGGAAAGTTAATAATTGGCAGCACATCATACAGTCTTTTCTACCAATGCCAGGAGCAACCTCCCTTCTCCATTGTCCACTGTCCTCCTGAGTTGGTTGCTGTCCTCGTGTTCTGATAAAATGGTGCTGAGAAGGCTGTTCAGTATTTTTAATGTTGTGGATTAAATTAACTACCCCTCTGGAAACTGCAATATGGATCTGTCTAAATATGGTGTGATTTATTTAGATTATATCTTATTTAGTAATAACTGTTCAGCAACAAAACAACTAGAAGTAGCATTAATGGAAATACTGAAGCATGGAGAAAATATGTGTTAGTTAATTATCTTTTAAAAGATCACAGTCTCTAAATTGGATGTTTTTCAGTATTAGATTCTCCTGAGTAACTAATGTCAAGGTCGATATTTTCAAATATCACAAAATATATATAGAAGAAAAAGTTGAGATCAGAAACAAAAGGTTATATATTCTAACTCTTTTCTATGTCACATGTAACCACTATAGCTGCCCACTTATTTTAAATGTTAAATTAATTTGTTATGTCAAACAACATGCTGTGTTTTTTCCCCCTTAAGCAAAATGGCCTGGATGGTCTCACTTTAATTTTTGCTTATAAACTCTGAATCTGGTAAACAACCAGACAGCATTACAGAAGAAGAAGAATAGGACATGGTTGGTGCCCAAATAAAACTGCATGGAGGCTTTAATTTTCCACTTAACTGTACTCTTATTTCAAAATCACTCTCATAAAAGGATGTAGCAACAAGTCAAAAAATTGGGAAGATGAAGTACTAGTTATGCAGCCCACCAAAGCATTATCTTGATCCTTCTTCATAATGAACCAGTCTGGTTCACAAGGAACTCCCACCATTATTGAAAATGGACAAACTCTTCTTCTTAGCATATTTCCACAGATGCAGGGTTTGTTTTTCAGATCATTGAACACCACTTTGCACAGTCAGCTGTGTCTCCAGGGCACAGATCCATAGCTTGCATATCTTGGACAAACTCTCACATGATTTTCTGTTTCTATTTATTTATTTATTTATTTTCATTGAGGCCCGTTTGTCCCCCAGTATTCCTGGAATGCTCAAAGCACTTGCTGACTTCTAAAACCTTACACAATTTCTCTTATTTCTTCGTCACTCAGAGTTGTGACAAAGCAATCACCACAATTTCACGTGTACTTCTTGAATACCAAAAGTTCATTCAAAACATATGTTGGTATTTCAGCATCCAAGGCACACCCTTGACTCAAGTTTTCCAGGATGGATCTTCTGTTTTCTTTTATAACTGAGAAGCACTCCCTCCCCTGTTTCTCCCTAATATAACCAATCTTGAATGTTTAATTTCTTAAAACTGTATCTGGAAGACTTCCCAGATCATACATCTGTTATGCTAATTGGCAAAGGATAAAGCTGAAGAAAGAAAGACTGGGGAGGATCACTGTCCTTCTCTCTTCCCTCTCCCCAGGCAGAAACATAAAGCACTTAGCTCCTCCCTGGCAGAAATACAAACTGGAACACCTGTATGCCAAACACGTGGCACCTGCATTGCAACATAGTGATCTGTGCCCCATAGGAAAAGAAATGTTCCTGTTAACTGCTTTTTCTCACCTGGAATGTGGGCCAGTTGATAGAATCTTAGGCAGAAAGGAAAGGACAACAGACAGCATTTTGGAACAAAGAGCCGGCCTTCCTCTAACTGCTGCTCTAACCTTCTGTCTGTTTTCCTTCAACTAAAACAGCAGTAGATCTCACAGCATTGTTACATCCATAGTTTATCAATATAGGAGACTTTGTTTCTCTTCTTGTGGGCTTTGCCACTGATTTCTAGTCTATGCCCCCCCCCTTTCTTTTCTTCTCTGCCCTCAGGCCGCATCCTTTAATTTCTACAGCCTTCCTTTTGTAGATTCATTTGGATCTCCAAAATGAACAATGTACCAGCAATGTACTGTGCAAAGAAGAAGGCACACAGAGAGAAGGGGATGTCAAAAATAAGTCCTAAGAGAAAAGGAAAAGGCAGGAGAACAGATGGTCACTATGGTTCACCGATTGCCAACTTATTTCTCTCATATGAGATGGCCCTCCAAGATTACGTGCTTCTCCAGAAATAGGGCCTTGCATGGCATTTAGGGAAGCATCCTATATCTGCTTCATTCACCTTGAAATTTAAGGGAGATAATGATTTGATATTGAATACTATGATGCATTTCCAAGAATGGATTCACCAAAACCATGAGTTTTCTTTGAAATGCCAGGAAGAAATTGTTCTTGTTTCTGCTGCTACTTGTGTATTATCCCCTCCATTCTCCGATATTAAGATACTCCAGGAGAGGAAAGTACCTATCTTTATGTGTAAGTTGGCAACCATATATATACAGTATTTTTAGGATCTTTCCCTAGCCAAGTCCTTCTGGTCTTCCAGTGGTGGACCTGTCACTAAGTCCATCTAGAGAATACCTCCCTGTGGTATTCTCAGGAGTCTTCACCAATACCAAAGTTCATAAGTATCAATATTCTTTTTATTCTGCTTTTTCAAAACTCAATTTTCACATTCTATATAGAGTGTTGCAGGAATACCATTACTGACACTACCCTGACCTATGACTATGATTGTTTTTCAAGGAATTCATGTTTGCTGTATCAAATACTAGTCTGCAGCATATTTCTTGGCTGCTGGTGCTTTTACTGGTGATAGAAAAGGTATCTAAAAGATAGAAGCTATCTGCCATTTTGATATCTTCATTTGTCTGGTCTTCTTTATATTTAACTTTAATCCCATGTTTTTTCATAAGTTCCTTGACTTCAATAATTTCCTGCATATCTTTTTTATTTTCTGTTATCAAAGAATTACCGTGTTTCTCATATAATAAGGCCGGGTCTTATTTTTTTTTGAGCCCCCAAAAAATGGCTAGGCCAATTTAATTTCCCCCCCTTGCATCTTTGGGCGGGCGGGTGGCAATGGCTTGGATGTTACCTTGGCATTGGTGGGGCACTTTGTATTGGGGTCAACGCAGGCAGCACCAACGCAGGCAGCACCAGGTGTGCAACAAAAGTACTTCCTAATGGCAAGCCCCCCCCACCATTCTCCCCCATTTCGCATGTTTTAATATAGGTCTTAATTTGGGGGGAGGGGCTTAATTTCATTTCATGCCTATAAAACATGCTGGGACTTCCTATTGGAGAAGGCCGTATTGCTGGAGAAACAAGGTATTGTTATCATAGTACATTATTTATATTTCTTTCTCCAATTTTAAAACTACACATATCTTCTTCCAATCTAACTTGTTCCAATCCAATCATCATTTGTTTAAAAACCATTTCCATTTTCCGTTGTTATTTATGTTTTCCTCAGTCATTTCTAAAAGCCAAATTGAAAAATCCAAAGTACCGTAATGGTAAAAGAGAAAAATTTAAATGGGATTGATTTTTTTTAAAGTATATAGTTACCATTTTGAGGTTTCATTTTCTAGATTTATTTGCAATTAATTATCCCTTGTTTTTCTAGTATCTCTATGTGGATGCCTCATTACCTTCTCAAGTGCAGGATTTCTCATTTCTGTTTCCCAATGGAAATTTTTTTTTAAAGTAATATTTTCACCTCATAGTTGGTTTAGCTTAGCCTTGTCTTTACATTTAGGTTCCTTCCTTTCATTTTTTTACTAAAATATGTTACCTCTCACTATATTATATTGTAAAACAAACGCTCATTTCCTCTTTATTAAAACTCTGGCATTAAGCCTGGACCAACATTCCTCCCATCACCCAGTCTCTTGAAAGAACCTATCCCTTTCTGAAAACAGGCTTGACATTTTACATATTTTCTATGTGTTCCTTCACAGAAAGAGATTGGAAGATTTTTCAGGCCTTTGCTACATATTTAGCTACAATTATAAAATGACCAAATGGGTTTTAGTAACAATTCTACATTAATTTTCAACCTGTCCAAAACAGGCCTGCATAAAAGAGAAAAGGGCCAGATCAATAAAGTAAAAATCATTGGGAATCACAAAGGAATGCCTGGTACTCTGATCAGCTGTGCAGCTGAGGCAACAGTGAGATTTAGAAGTGTTCAGCTGCATGTCTTTCATGTACAGCCATGGCAATGAATTTATTAACTTTAAAAAATGCCACTGGGCCAAAGAAGTCTGTTTATGTTGTGAAGCTTTTCTCTAAAGTTTCTCATTTCCTGTACTTTCAAAATGCCAGTCTCAGTCATGACAAATTGTACCAAGATGTGATGATGCAAGCTTGCATTTTCACAGTTATATCAAGAGATGATTACAAAGATACAGAAGGACAGAAGGGTTCTTGCCCTTTCCTACTCCACTGTGTAGTGTCATAGGAATCCATGGTGGGAACAGCAACCTATTTTTTTAAATGATACACCATGCAGCATGTTACAATGCTAATTCTTCCAATTTACATATTTGCATGCAATGGCTTTGTACAAGTACAAAAGTAGCAGAGTTTGTATCATGATATGGTAATGCACACGTCATTGTTTTCCTTCTGTTACAGGTGTTCATGCAAAGACTTCTTCAACTTATTAGAATCTACATAGTCATATAATGAATTACCATTCTTACTGATAACTATGGAGCATCATCCATCCACAGATCTCGACTTTTCTATTTCGGACAGCAGGTATATTTTAATTATTGCATATTTCAGACAACTCACATTTGCAATTGCTTACTGCCTTGCTTGGGCATTTTAAAGGCCTATCGATTTTATTATCAAGAATCAAATCATGTACTTCTAGATATCCATAAATATAATATGAAACTGTTGTTCTCCCCTAGGCTGTTTAATATATGAGGTCAGGGTAGAAGATAGCTGAAACCAGTGACATAAGAACGAAAGAGATGATATGAAGTTGAGTATTCACTGCAGAGAGTAGTTACTGTATATAATTAAAGAAACCTCAATCTAGACCAGTATTTGTCAACTTTGGCAACTATAAGATTTATGGAGCACAACTTCCAGAATTTCTCAGTCGACATGCTGGCTGGAGAATTATGGAAGTTGAAGTCTAGATTTATGATGTAGATATGGCACTAATGAAGATCAGAGATAGCTAGCATTTTGGTCCATTATAAGCATCATAAGAGTAGCCATCGCGCTGGGCCATTTTATTATTAGAATCAATAAGGAAGGAGAGAGAAGTCAACTATCATGCACCTCACTGTCCCTCTCCTCCTCTGGGCTGCACTTATTTCTGTACTGATAAAAAAGAAACCTTAGACTTCTAAAACTGTGCCATGTATATACTGTACCATATACAAGATAAGATTTTCCACTGAAGTATTTATGTATAAATAAGGAGGTAGATATCCTACATTCAAAATGTAGGATTCAAAATTTTTAACAACCGGTTCTGTGGGTGTGGCTTAGGTGGTGGACATGGCTTGGTGGTTATTGGCTGGGTGTGGCCAACTCAATATCACTCACATTGAGGCACGTATCTCCTCACCAGGCCTCTCATGACTGTGGGGATTCTGCAAGTGTGAAAAATGCTCATGTCACTTTTTTCAGTGCCATTGTAAATTTGAATGGTCACTCCACACAAGCAAAGTATCAGCAAAGGAGGGGAAAATAACTCCAGAGAAGTTCCAGAGACAGGAAGTCTACTCTTGCCAAGAATGTAATAAGGGTTAACAGAGAAGCAGTTTCTGTAAACAACACCAGAATGTTTCCTTCCTGCTTTCCTTACAGGATTAGGCCAGTAATTTCTTCTAACAACNCTTACAGGATTAGGCCAGTAATTTCTTCTAACAACCAGTTCTCTGAACTGCTTAGAATGTTAACAACCGGTTCTGGCGAATGGGTGTGAACTGGTAGAATCCCACCCCTGCTTAACATTGTCTGAGAACGCAAATTAATATGTAGAGGATGTTCCAGTTGCCTATGATTCCAGATATTTGTGACATGCCTTTAAAATTCAGCTTTTGCCACTACTAATGAGGTTTATGGCCCACTCTTGATGATCATCTCTCCAATTTTAATGCCAAAACAGAGTTTACTTCCCCTTTCAGTCATTTGAAATTATTTGCTATCTTTTTATTTCTTACCTTCACAGTGCAACTACATCTTTCCCTTATCCCATTTATATTATAAACAGATCACAGTCTTTGAACTACATAATATATATGTGATTTTTATAAATAAATCACATTGGTGTTCTACTTTATTTATTTATATTTTTTGTCATTTCTTCCAGCAGCAAAAAATGTGCATGTGTACATTTATTGGCATATGAAAGTTATATAAAACATAAAATTATGTACCCTGCACATATTTACTGGAAGAGGAAATTGTTAGGTCTAATTGCAACTGAAGCCCAACACCTAAAGCTATGCATTGCACAGGATTTTTGTCTATGTTTATAATTTCTTCCTGTCTACCATTAAATTTATGGTCATCTTCTTTCAACTAATATTTATTATTATTAGTTATTTAAAGAACTAGCTCATTTGTTCCCTTCCACTTGGTAAGTACTGTGTTTCTCACATTATAAGGCCGGGTCTTATATTTTTTTGACCCCTGAAAAAATGGCTAGGCCGTCTTTTCGGGGGTGACTTAATTCCCCCCTTGCATCCTCGGGTGGGCGTGCAGCGATATCTTGGGGTTTGGGAGACCTTTTCCTTCTCCCTTGCTGCAACGGCATTAGAAGAATGCCGTGGCATTTGGTGCAGCCACGTGTGGCCAGACAGGGCTCCTCCCTGCAACGGGAGCCCTGAGGAGACACTTGGCTTCAGGCGCTCCTGTTGCCGCGTTCCGAGGGAAGGCACTCACCCGAGAGGATCTCTCCCTCTCTCTCTCTCTCTCTCTCCCCGCAAGGTCTGCACTGTGGCTGAGGAGGAGGAGGCTGTAGCCAATTCCTTCTGCTTGTTGAGAGGTGAGGAAACCATGGCTTTGCACAGCAAGTGAAGCTCTGCTCGCCCGGGCGAGATTTGGGAACGAGGGGCAGGAGGAGGCATGCATGCACCCACGGCTCACTTTCCCGGTTCTGCCCAGCCCACATGGCTCTGGTGTGGCCCTGGCGGGATGAGCGGAGGGTCCGGTGGGGAGGCACTTGCTGCCTTGGTGAGAGCTCTGCCACCGGGGAAGGAGGGTCACCCGTCAGCTTAGCTGGGGTGCCCAAAGCACGGACTGAGCGCCTCCCGCACGGACCCTCTGCTGCATCACACCAGGGCTGCGTCCAGAGCCGTGCGGGCTTGCAGAGCTGGGAAAGTGAGCGCATAGTGGTTGTGGCATGAACTCCTCTCCTGCCCCTTCGTTCCCAAATCTCGGCCCGGAGTGCGCAGCGCTTCGGCTTGCTGGTGCATAGCTGCGGCTTTCTCACCTCTCATGCAAGCAGAAGGAACTGGGGTACAAGCCTCCGTCCTCCCACAGAATACACATCAACCTTGCAGGGAGAGAGAGAGAGGGGGAGGGACGAGTCTCTCGGCTGGCACCTTCCTTCGGAACTACCAGCGACAGGAGGCCTGAGCCAAGTGTCTCTCAGGGCTCCCGTTGCGGGGGAGGGCCTCCCTGTTGCAAGAGCTGCCACCAAATGCTGCTCGGTGTTCTCTAATATGCCGTGGGCAGCAAGGGAGAAGAAAAGCAAAACGGTGGAGGACGTGGTTTCCGGTTGAAGCTGCTCCATCAATAGCAGGCAGCACTCCGATAACTTCCAGGCTATCAAGTACTGGTCCCTAATGCCAAGCTCCGCCGCCATTCCTCGCCTCTATTTCACAGTTTAATATAGGCCCCTTTTTTTAAATTTTTTTTTGGGGGGGGGGGGGAAGAGGGGCTTAATTTCGATTTTATAAATTGAATGCCTATAAAACATGGTGGGGCTTCCTATTGGTGGAGGCCGTATTGTTGGAGGAACACAGTAGTACAGTGTATATCAGTGGTGGAATTCAAAAAAATTTACTACTGCTTCTGTGGGGATGGTTTGGTAGGCATGGTGTGGCTTAGTGGGCATGGCTTGGTGGGCAAAGCAGGGGAAGGATGATACTGTAAAATCTCCATTCCCACCCCATTCTAGGTGAAGGATACTGTAAAATCCTCATTCTCCACCCCACTAACCTGCTTTCCAGCTCCGTTCTCCTGTCCAGGGCAACAAAAGAAGACCCAGCTGATCAGCTGGGACTCGTGAGGCAGAAAATAGGGGGTGGGGCCAGTCATAAGTGATATTCCAAGCTACTCAAAATTTCCACGACTGGTTCTCCAAACTACTCAAAATTTTCACTACCGGTTCTCCAGAACTGGTCAGAACCTGCTGAATACCACCTCTGCTCTATATACATTTCACCTTTTTTAACATGAACAATAAAGAGAAAAATCCTTCCTAATTCTGAATCTTGTTATAAGTATCACCCATATTCCAGATACCGATATTTAGCAAGATGCGATTTTCTAAAATTTAAAACTTTAATATAGTTTTTGTTCTTCTGAGGTGATGCACTGAAGATGAGAACCAGTACATGTGTTATTTTATAGTTTTAGCAGTAATTTGACTCATAACTCTGCCTGAATTAGCAGCTTGCTCCAGCTTTTGTGTTTTCCCATTGACCATAATGGCAAATTCAATAAACAGGTATAACTTCAGTCAGTTCAGACAATATCCATGCTGAATTTCAAATCTCATTGAATTGGTCCAATTCAATTTAAGGAGGTTTCAGAAGGAAATACAGCCCCTTGATTTCTACTCCCCCAACATTTGCAGTATATACAGAATACAGAACAATAAAGTTGGAAGGGATCTCAGAGGTCTTCTAATTGGACCCCTTGTTCAAGCACAAGACCCTATATCATTTTGGACAAATGGCTGTCTAGTCTCTTTTTGAAAGCCTTCAGTAAAGGAACACCCACAACTTCTGAGAGCAAACTATTTCATTCCTTAGTTGCTCTCACCATTAGGACATTTATCCTTAGTACTAGGTTGTTTCGCTCCTTAGTTAGTTTCAATCTTTTGTTTCTTGCTTTGCATTCTGGTGCTTTGGAAAATAATTTAATTCCCTGGTCTTTGTAGGAGCCCCTCAAATATTGATGTCCCCCCATTCCTTTTTTTCATTAGACTAAAACACCCAATTTCTGTAACTGTTCTTCATAGATTTTAGCCCCCTAAACATTTTTATTGTTCTTCTCTGCACTTTTTCCAGAGTCTCAACATCTTTTTTGTATTATAGTGACCAGAACTGTATTATTCCAAATGTGTCCTTGCTAAAGCTTTATAAGGCAGTATTATAATATTTCACATGATCTTGATTCTATTTCTCTGTTAATGCAGCCTAGGATTGCATTTTCTCTTTTGGCTGCTGCCACACACTATTGGCACACATTTATTTGAATCATAAAACAATTTGGACATTATTAACAATCTAAAGAGTTCAGTATTCATCCAAATATAGCAAATTAGGCAACTCTGAAAATAAATAAGAACTAATTCAACAGCAATAACATCAGCAATTGAAACAGAAATGTTCCATATTAGGAAAAATAGTGTTTTTTTTCAACAAACTTAAAATGCAAGATACATTATACCTGCAATGTGCCTCAAATCACATCACATAGAAATTGAAATTAGCATGAAGATTTGGTAATCAGTAAAGCAGACATATGTATATCACACATTATTGCTCATCTGGTTCTATGCTTACATAAAAATTATCAGAAAACTTCAGCTTAGGGGGAAATTAGCAATTTTAAAACAAACGAAGTAGGAAAGTGCTCTCATGAGACTTCATTAAAGCTTTATAAATGATTAGCACAATTATGCTAGATGAAATCAATATATTATTTACATTGCTTTGCTCAAAGATTTATTATGCTCTATTGTTTCAACAATGAAATGCAATTAATAAATTGTCAGATCATTTTTCATGTTTTATTTGAAAATGTTTCAGCATATTTTAGCATATCAGTTTTTTTAGAGTAGCAAAAATACTCTAATGTATAACATTAATAAACGGTGATAGACTTCACCATAAATATTGCATCTGTTGCCAAGTAAAGTTACATTCAAAACAGAACATTGCAAACAGAAGTTCAGGGATTCTTTTGGTAGTACAGACATGTACCTTCTGCATTATTTTAAGATATCTTTGCACTCTCTGAACTTTGCACACTAATAAACTAATGTAGAAACATTTTAGCCAGTCTGTTATGCATTAGGAATTAACACCATATTTGGTCACATACAAAAGTACTGAAGACTTGTTGAACTCTTCTAGTTTTGATTGACTAAAATAAAGACAAATGTGGTAGAATTTCTTGGAAAGTTTTACTGAATCTAGTTCACATATTCAGTCATCCAACAGTGAGATAAAGAGGACTAGAGGGAGGCAATTCCCTGGACTCAGTTTTCACGATTGATTCTACCCTTTAAAACTGAGGTAAGGCACATTTACTCAAACCTGCTTGTCTTGGCAATGCAGATGAACACATATATTTGACTATTGTGTGTGAAGGAGAACTAAAATTGTAGACTTTAGGAGAAACTTTCCAGAGGTGAGAACCAGAGAACTGGTCGTGGAAATTTTGAGTTGTTCAAAGAACTGGTAAATACCACCTCTGACTGGAGGTTTTATGGGTAACTTTCCCCTGCCACAGCCATCAAGCCATGCCCACAGAATTGATAGTAAATTTTTTTAAATCCCACCACTGAAACCCTCCCATACTACCACCTCTTACAATACTAGACAACACAGTATCAACAGTACAGACCTTTAAATTTCTTGGTTCTATCATATCTCAAGACCTAAATTGGACACCTAACATGAAAAACGTCATCAAAAAAGCACAACAAAGAATGTCCTTTCTGCAGCAAATCAGAAAGCTCAAATTGCCCAAGGAGCTGCTGATACAGTTCTACAGAGGAATTATTGAGTCTGTCATCTGCACCTGGTTTGCTTCTGCAACCCAACAAGACAGACACAGACTTCAGAGGATAATTAGAACTGAAGAAAAAACAATTACTACCAACCTGCCTTCCATTGAGGGCCTATATACTGCACAAGTCAAAAAGAGGGCTGTGAAAATATTTACAGACCCCTCACATCTGGACATAAATTGTTTCAACTCCTACCCTCAAAATGAAGCTATAGAGCAGAGGTTTTCACACATGACAGTTTTAAGACTTTTGGACTTTTGGACCAGAATTCCTCCTCCATGCTAGCTCAGGAATTCTGGGAGTTGAAGTCCACAAGTTTTAAACTTGCCAAGTTTGAAGACCCTTGCTGTAGAGCATTGCATAACAGAACAACTAGACACAAGAACAGTTTTTTCCCGAATGCCATCACTCTGTTAAACAAATAATTCCCTCAATACTGCCAAACTATTTATTATGTCTGCATTACTATTACTATTAATCTTCTCATCATTCCTATCATCCATCTCCTCCCACTTATGATTGTATGACAGTAACTGTGTTGCTTGTATCCTTACAATTTATATTGTTTCCTAGTATGATTTAATTGCTTATTTGTACCCTACGACTATCATTAAATGTTGTACCTTATGAATCTTGATTAATGTATCTTTTCTTTTTATGTACATTGAGAGCACATGTATCAAAGACAAATTCCTTTTGTGTCCAATCACACTTGCCAATAAAGAATTCTATTCTATTCTACTCTATTCTATTCTAAAACAGAGCTTAAATAAGAAGATACTGTAGAATGAAATAGAAGCCGTAATAAAGACAATGTTTCTGTCTTCTAACTTTTAAGGTTGCAGGAGTATGGAGAGGCTATGTCTGCTGCTAACTAGATCTAAAGTGGCCTGATTCCCATATAGGTTATTTTTTTATCTTGTGTCCTTCTGCAATTATGCTTGTTTCAGTGAAAAACATATTTAAAAATCCTATAATGCATTTCTAATCAATTTCACAGTCCTGGGGTATTTGGCAGATCATCCCCAGTGTTACTTATAGGGTCTTATTGAATATGAATCCATGGTTCTGTAAATTAACTTTGATTATAATTTCCATCATCCTTGACACTAATAATTTGTGTTGGGACTGATAATAGTAATGAACATCTAGAAGGAAATAATTTCTGCAGTGGTATTTTAGCGAATATAAAAAAAGATTCTACTAGGATTTAATCTAGACATTATTTTTCTGAGTTTCTGCCAATTCTAATTGATTTAATGTGGAAAATTTCAAAATACCAAATATTAATCATTAAAATAATTAATATTATATATAACATATTACATCTGTATTGTGGGTTTTGAATTGGCTGCCAATCGGCTTCTGGTTGTAACTCAAGATACTAGTTTTTTATCTGGTCCATATATATGTGCATGTGCACTGGATGGGAAATTCTGGAAGTTGAAGTCCACGTATCTCAAATTTGCCAAAGTTGAGAGACACTGTCCTAGATTTTTGCAACCCAGATTTGACAGATCTAAGCAAAGATATAGGGACAAAACAAGGGAGAAGAAGCAAAGGAATAGCTGATACCTTACTTTATCTTATTATTTTTCATTTTCTTTTAACATTTAAGTTATGGCTTAAGTGGACTTGGAGCTAGACCAAGGGTGAAGTTTGCCCTCACTTCCAGCGGTTATCCAGATGATTTAACCAGATGATTTGGAGCCAATCTCTCAGTCCAATCTACCTTGCAAGGTTGCTGAAGGGAAAAATGTGAAAAAAGAAGAGCACTCGGTTTGGTATCTTGAGCTACTGAAAGAAAGGCAGGATAAAACCATGGTGGTGCAGTGGTTAGAATGTAGTATTGCAGACTAACTCTGCTCACACTGCCAGGAGTTCAATGCCTTTGGTCCTGTCCAGTTCAAAATTGACTCAGCCTTCCATCCTTCTGAAGTTATGCTCCTGGTAAAATGAGAATCCAGATTGTTGGGGGCAATAGGCTGACTCTGTAAAACTGCTTAGAGTGGACTGTGAAGCACTAGAGAGCGTTATATAAGTCTAAATGCTATTGCTATAAAAATAAAGCACATTTTAAAAAAAAAATGTTAACTTTACAGTTTTATTTATTTATATATTTTTAATTCACAAGAATTAAATTACATCCTGGCTAGATGTAATATTCATCTGTAATTGGTAGGAAAAGAAAAGTATAGCACTTAAATACATTGAAACTGCGTGAAAAATAACCTTAGAAACAGAAAAAGAAGCAACAATGTAGCCAGTTTAAAGTGATCTATTAATAACAAGTGATAAAGTATTTTAAAGCCTCCCTGGAATTCTCGTAATGTTCTATTGTTACTCTGAATTTAGTGATAATGAATATGTTGAAATGTTCTGTTGGGCTATACATTTCTTTCCAGCTCTCAACATATTTTTTTATCCAGTTCTATCACAGGATGTCTGTCCAATTCTCAGCATATTTTATTCTATCCAATTGCATGACAGCTATATTTTCCTTCTGGCTGAGCTCTGTATAAGGAGAAAAATATTTAGAGAAGTTGAAAGATCTAGGTATGCATTTGTGTTAAAAATAGAGTTGGGCAGGGGTCATTTTCCCAGATAATTTGTGGCTTTATTTCTTTTACGAGCTCTAGTGTCCTAAAAAAAAACCTTCCACAAACCTCCCTCTTTTCATTCAGCTTTAGGTGGATTACTGCAGCATGCTACTTTCTCATTTATTTATTCAATTAAAATGATCATACACACATGCATGCATACATACATAAATACATGCAATCTGGTTCAGCAGAGATGTCAGTAGGTATAAGGAAGTGTATTTCCCCCCCACACTATCCATGGGGACAATAATGCTCTCCAATAATGCTCTCAACCTGAATGGCAAAGTAGGCTTTCAGATAGGAATTTGTCAAAGAGTCTGGCGAAATCATGAGGAGTAGTCAAATGGGGAATTGGTTTGGAATTCGTACATGGACATAAGAGGGTAAAGTCTGATTCCCCTTGAGCCTTATCCAGGCTGACCCAGGTCTGATAAGATTCCTCTGTTAAAGACTGGAACAATAAAACTGATAATTGAACTCTGATTGTTCGTGCCTGACAAAATTTTATCTTTTGCTGCTTTATTTGAGTTATTGCAGACTTTCTAGATCTCTAGGAGTGCCTTGACAGGCAGGAGACATAACAGAAAGAAGTTCAATGCACTTCCTACATTTTTCGACATTGTCAGTGACTTAAATATGGGAGTAATCAATTAGATCATTTGGTGATCTCTTCATATGTTTCATGTCAGATTATCAACCTCTGATTTCTCCTTGAGAGCCTGCCATTAGTATTCCAATAGCATGCCTAACTTTGGGCATTAGATTAGGGCTGTATGTGCAGCACTGAATCTGTTGTAGCAGCAAGGATGAAATAATTTTGCTGCTAACAATTGGTTTTCAACAAGATCAAAACTCTCCCTTATTTTCTGGAATTGAAACAAATGAAGCTAGAAGGTGTTTGTTCATATTCATTTCCAACTATACCCAATCAGCATCCATGAGGCTGATAAAGTGCACCCTGCAGTTACAATGTCAGTAAATATGTGGGTTTTTTCCCCCAATATTAAAAAATTACATTGCTTTGACTGCTTTGAAAATATGATATCCCAGAAGGAACAGGGTTCTTGTTCTGTATGTAAATAGTTGGCTCCAAATAATACATTCTGATTGGTTGTTTGAGACTAAGGGGGATTGGTTCAAAAGGAACCAATCCCTGAAGCCNGATTGGTTCAAAAGGAACCAATCCCTGAAGCCGCGGGAAGGCGGCAAACTCAAACAAATGTCATTGGCTACAAGCCGGCAGGGAAAAAAGTATAAAAGACTGGCACGGCTTGAGCCAATGTTCCTTTTCTCAACTACTGCTATGAAATAAAGACTTTGCTGTTGGAACCCGGTCTACCTCGTGTTTTTCCGGACAAAACAGTTCTCTTGACTGAAGATGTGCAGATTTCATACTCCAAATAAAAATAAACATATTTGTAATATGAAAAATATACTGCCTTTTCATTTTCAGCAGTGAAAAAGTTTAAAGCTATTACTATGATGATACAGGAAAAAAAAACTTTCATTCCCATTTTTCTTTAGGGAAAAAAAAATAAGATAAAAGAATAAAATAAAACTGCAGCCTAATTGTGCATGAAAAGAAGAGAAAAGAAAGAGAAGGAGTGCGATGTTTACGGAGATTCTCAATTATCCAGGTTATGGTTGTCCCAAAAGTCCTTTTTCAAGAGACAACTGGACTTTCTGGAATCTTTCCATTCCCCACCATCCAGTCAGAGCTGAAAAAGCTTCTTGGATGAGAAGCAAAATGTCTTCAAAGAAAAACCAGAAGGAATATGATAAACTTTTTAGAGAAAATTATCCCAGTATTGACAGGAATGCCTCTTAGTCTTAGAGAAGTGGCTTACAACTTACAGCTTTCAAAATTTTCGAGAGCTCATTTGTGAAAACAGCAATATCTTTTATTAATTCTTTCCTCCTTTAATTCTAGCCAATTATAGAATTATACAGATAGAAAGAACATTTCTAGGCATGGCACTTCCTGGATTTATGCATTGGACTGAATGACCCAAATGGCTCCTTCCAACTTTGCAATTCTAATAATGAAAAAAAGTGCAATAAACTAATGAATGGCAGCTCAAATGGTGTAGTGATGATGATGTTGAACTAAGAACAGCAATATCAGGTTCTAATCCACCCTTTGCTATAGAACCTCACTCAGTTTTGGGCAAAGTATATCAGCCCAACAACCTAAGGTTGTTGTAGAAAAAATAGGTCTTTCATTGTATTTCGATATAGGTGCTTACCAAATAAAAATATGACTACTTCTGAAACTAATAATAATCTTAATAATTATAATGTAATTAATAATAAATGTAATTCTAAAATGGCAGTGCCTTGCTTGGCTGTGTCTCCTTTGGGTTTCAAGAGTTTTGGAGATCAAAGTGTCATCCAGTTTGAGTGATTCTTTTTGTGTTGCTTTGGATTGTTTTGGTTGAAAGTGTCTATTCAGAGTTTTTGCAGGTGAATTCATTGCCAGAAAAATAAACACAGATGGCTGATGCTTCATTTAATATTTTTATAAACATAATAGGTAGATTTTACAAACCAGTTATAGATTTCTCCAACATGGATCAAACTCAGACAGAAACATGTTGCAAGTAACTTCAGCAGCACACAGAAATAGACATCAGTTGCACTTTAGTTCAGCAGGCAAGCAGAGAAGGGAAGCATTTCATTTTCAATAGACAGACTCAGAGCTCAACATAGCTTCGGAGCTGCAGAGCTTAACATAGCTGCCATGCCTAAGCTACTTCTAGTTTCAGTTTCCAATCTAGGCTACTTCTAGTTTCAGTTTATAAAACAGTCCTCATTCGCTGACTTAGTTGCTTTGCTTATTCATTGGCTAACCTTGCTACCATGTGCTATTCCAGTTCATGAATATACTCTGACAGTGTCAGCAGCAAAAACATTGATGGGTTGTGTGCAGTGGTGGGAGTAAAATTTTTTTACTACCGGTTATGTGGTTATGGCTTGGTAGGCATGGCAGGGAAAGGATACTGTAAAATCTCCAGTCAGAGGTGGTATTTGGCGGTTCTCTGAACTACTCAAAATTTCCACTACTGGTTCTCCAGAACTGGTCAGAACCTGCTGAATACTCCCTCTGGTTGTTTGGCAGGTATGAGATTGGCTGCAATCTCTGAAAGTACTCAGTGTTTTGGGTCGTGTGAGCAGCCTATGAAGCAGGGAAGTCTCCTTCTGGCATCAAGTGTCTTCTGAAATTGAAGTAGTGTGATTGAAAGAAGAAATGAAGCAAACATGGAGGGCTAACCACCAGGCTAAAAGGCTAAATCCATATACAGTGTCACGACCATCTATCTTGTTTGCTAATGTGCTCCTTTAAGCCTAAAATGGATTACATGAAGCTAAAATAAATAACAAGCTGGCAGGTGAGAAACTGCTGTGTCATCATTGCAACAGAAACTTAGTTAGAGCGTTCCATCCCAGATAGTGCTGTTAGCTGTCTCTATTAGTTGAAGTGCTGTTAGCTGAAAGTTGGGTGGACTTTCATCATTTTGGCTTATTTTCTTTTGAAAGTGGGTATCACTTGTTGTTCACATGATGGGCGATGGAAGCTCCCCAAATGCAGTCACCAGCCACTTCGATCAGCTGGTAGAAGCCGCCTCGGGGCGAACACACACACACACACACACACACACTCCCCTCACTGCGAGGCCGCTTCTATCGGCCGATTGAAGTGGCTGGTGACTGCATTTGGGGAGCTTCCATCGCCCAGAAGAGACTGCCTAAAGGCAAGGGGACATGGGCAGCCACTCCTCGCCCTGAAGTGGCTGGAGACTCTGCCTTCAAGGGAGCTTTCGTCTGCCGAAAGAAGCAGCCTCGTGGCGAGGGGAGTATTTGTGTTTAATGTTACATTTATTAATGGCAGCAAGAATAACTTATGCACAGAAGTGGAAAAATGATAGTATGCTACCAGAGGAAAATGTGATAAGAAAAATACTAGAGTTTGCCGAGATGGATAAGTTGACCATGGAGATAAAGGAAAAAGAGGAAACGGATTTTTACTTGACATAGAATGTACTGTATGATTGACTAAATAATTGATATAAAGTTGAATAGAGAAGAAGACAATAAAATAATCAGATAAAAGATATAGTGGATAAAGTTAGATTGAGCAACATAGACAAGTGTATAGATAGTTAAGATTCATGTAAAAGTATGTATACCGTCATGAAAGCATTGTAATGAATGTAAATTATATTGTATATAAGAAAAATTGTTTAATAAATTTTAAAAAAAGGTAAACATTAAATTTACTCCAAAAGATTAAAAAATCTTAATACTGGACCAATCACAAAAGTGATTTCCACTGAGATGAAACATTTACAGAAAATGTATTTGCCTTTTGACCTCTGCTGAAAACTTTCTGACAAAAAACATCACAACTCATTCTAACTACCTTTTGAATGAAGTGATTAATTGCAAACTGGCCAGGACAAATGTCTTTATTTCTTAACATCAAAGTCTTTAATTACAGCACTACTCATGTTGACTTAAGTATGATCAATGGATCACAGCTGCAAAACTTTTCACAAAAAGTACAGCCTAGTAAACTAGCTAATGTTCCAGAAGATATTTATAAGAATCACCTGAAAGTAAGCACCTAAAGTAACTCAGTTGGGATAAACAAAGGCTTCAGTTGGAAGGAAGTTCCTGAGAATAATTATTTGATTGCTATGATGTGTGTATGCGTGTGTGTAAAATAAGAAACAGACATCTTGTGATCTCCGGAACTAAAATTATATTTATTGTATTTACTAAGCTTTTGTCAGCCTCTGCTGACATTTTCAGAGTATTAAGCTACTAAGCTACCATTACAGAGATCTATGCCTTTATAGTATATCGTTAAGCTTAGTAAATGTAATAAATATAATTTTAGTGTCTGCTTCTTCTCTTACAAGTATACCTGGAACTTACAAACTTAGAATAGTTTGTAATATATGTTGCTATATATGTATATAATTTCTCACAAAATAAGGCTGGGCCTTATTTTTTTTTTTTTTGACCCCTGAAAAAACGGCTAGGCCATCTTTTCTGGGGTGACTTAATTTCCTCTCCCACCTAGACAGGCTCATATGCATGTACCTCGCCACGAGGCCTCTTCAATCAGCCGACAAAAGCTCCCCGGTTTTCTTATCATATTTTATGTTTTCTTATCATATTTTCCTGTTATTATACCTTATAGAAAAGTCTCTGATCTTAATTCAATTTGCTGTTTAATTATTTCTTCTAATAGTGCTTAGCTATCTTTTAATTCCTTTACTTATCTTGATTAGTTCCAGTAAAGGTCCATGTTTAGAGTTCATTTGGTATTCTTTGTAGAAATGTTTAATGGTAAAGGTTACTTCCTTTTATCATTATGGGCCTTTGCCTTTCTTACTCACCAAACCAAACTTTTTTAAAGCTGTAACATTTCAGATATGTAATGACTGTGAAATTGGAACTGCTAATAGATACAACGAATAACCATTTAACCTACATTTCATTTAGTTCATCTGCGTTTAACTTCATGTGCCCATTATAAATATGTTTTTGTATGTATATACAATGATTATAGAGATGGTATACATGCAGACAACATGTGGAAGAGAATGCAAGTAATAATTAGGGAACCTAGAACTCTGCAGCATTTCACATTCGAAGGAGAAAAAGTGCTCTGGAACTATAACCACACATACTCTAGACTAAATATCTGGCTAACAGTTTGAACAACTATAATTAAATAATTAAAATATAGGTTGGTTATGTGTACATGAACACATTCTTCTTCAAAAAATTCAACTTCAAATTTAAGAGCTAGTTGATGTAGTGGCTAAAGACTGGGTTAGTTCTTCCTTAGGCACGGCTGTATGAAGTTGGCACTGTGATACAATGTATGCAAATTTTAGATGAGTAGAGTTAATTCAAAGTACCTTAAAATGACTTTCATTTGACAATGATCCTCCAAGTTTCTGATTACTATGTATAAGGGTTCATCTTAGAACTAGTGATTACAATCTCAGTGGAATAATTCTGTTTCACAGGTATTGTATTTAATTCTATAACCTTTTGAGGAGTATTGCCAGCTTACCATCTCACAAAAATAAAATTAGTTTACACTGGTGTGGATTATTTTCCCCTTTTCTGCTGTATAATGAATGCAAAGAAAAAAGGATCCTTTGCAGACAAATACGATAAAAGCCAATTTTCCAGTGTAAGAGATCTTAGCAATGATATGGCTTCCATCCATCACTAAAACTCAATTAAAACAGTTTTCTATCTCCAACTAAAACAAACTGCTTACCTATATTTGTTCAATGTTTATTTCACAAGAGGTTGAAGTCCCAGCTGTAAGAGTAATATAGGCATCTAGGGATATATCATGGGTCAACAAATTTAACCCAAGGAAAAGAAACTAATCTTTAAGTTGCAACTTGATCCTGGCCTCCTACCTTCTTTCTTCAGCAAATGGATGCATTCTAAAGTTATTTGTAATTCACATTATGTTTTAACAATTGCCAAATTGAGATTAATAGGGATATGTTCTGTTGATTTTGTTACAAAGTATTAAATTTGTCATTTTAGATGAGCATTAAAATTGAAACGGGAATTATATGGATTTAGCTGACTAAAAATATTTGTAGAGGTGTGGTGCTTGTGACTTTCCAAAAAGCAAACAACTCCCCTTTGTTTTATAGTTAATTGGTATCATTTTATATCTGTAGTGTATCATTTATGGGAAAATCAATAATATTATGCCCAACAGAGTTTGCTTCTGAAGTGACCTAAACTGGAATGAACCATAATTACCAAATGACTCTTTTACTCACAATCTCCAAGTTTCTGGCATTGGACCTGAATCACTACATCAAAATGGCTCTTGAATTAGGATGCTTGAATTTGGAGTTAAATTTTGAAAGGAGAATTTCACCAGGCCATTTTCAGGTTGAATTCAGTTTTAGCAACTGTGCCGGAAACAAAATGTTGACACTTTCTCTGATTTTTAAAATAAAAATCCTTTTTTAATAAAAAGGTTAAAATAGCTGATTCAGCAGCATGAAAACTTAATCAGTTAAAAATAGGGGTTTTTTTAAAAAAGAAAAATAGAAGAAAATATATCATGCAAACACAATATTTAAGTGGGAGTTGCTACTTTAAATGTGCTTTTCATGATTGTAATGACCTATCCTCCAATTGGTTGAGGCTCAAAGCAATCACATAGATTTTCCAGATGGTTTATCTCCAACCTAGAAATGCAAACCTTTATATTGCCAGTGTAACTGAGTCTATCAACTTCTAGTAATCTTCTTCTTATCTTTCCTCCCACCTGTACCAGCATTATAGACCTTGTTCAGAAAGCAAGATCTTGGCATAGTATGTCCAATATGTGATAATTTGAGCCTAGTTATTATGCATTGATTTGTTTCATGATCTGTTTGTTTTCTTTTTGTCCATGGCATTTTCTCTGATACCAAATAAGTATCGATACTCTTCCTATCCTTTGACAATGCTTTGCTTTGATAGACTGTTACAGGGAAACCATTGTTCTCACTGTTTTTAACTTTATGGGTATAGATACATCCCAGCATCTTAATATGTTTTCCAAGGCCTTTATTGCTATTCTACTAAATACTAGTTTGATAATGTGTTTAATGCTAGTTAAATGCTGGTTTGATATGCTGCATCCTTTAACAAAACCTAAAGAAAGCTGAATCAGGAAAGGAATTTTTGCAAAGCAAATATAACCTATATATGGATTGGAGCACAGTACTGATGTGTGAATGGGAGATGGTCCTTAATTTTATTTTTCAGAGTGAATTAATGGATGAGCACCTTCTAGTTTAAATTACAATCAAAACACTGTTACTTTTGTCTCTTATGAATATTCTAAATTTTGCCCTGTTACCCTAGAGATATTCATTTCAAATACCTTACTCTCAAGAATTCATTTAAAAATGCATATAGAAAGGCATAATTTTAGGAAATGCATATTTTAGGAGTAAACCCATTCAGGAATGTTGTTGGTAATATTTTCTTGGCTGATTGATTGCAGCAATAAAATAAAAAATAAATATTAAAACCACCATTTCTTCCTTTACTATTTAATTTTCCTAGGTATCATAAAGTATAGTAAATTAACTCAATTCCTGCCATATTTAGTATTTCTAACATCAGAAAAGTAAAGTAAACCATTCCTTGCCTGAGCAGTTAGAAAATGTGGGAAACTGTACTGAAAAGTTAACACAATAATGTTTTGAAGAACTCTACAGTTATAGACAGTTTTCATTTTTTAACTACATCAACAGAACTTTTCCTTAAAAATGATGTTCATATGTCGAAATGGTTTACTGGCTAGAAATATTGAATGTGGGTTCTCTAATTCTTATTTCTCTTTGAGACTTCTATTCATACCCTGTTTGTTTATTTCTTCTCATTCTTTTTTTTGAATCATTTATTTTGGTTTATCTTGGTATTTTATTTATTTTCATAAGAATTTAAATGCAGATTTTTATAATAATATCTTTATATAAAAATGTTCAAACCAATGAAACAGAATGAATGTATAATTCCAGAAGAAACTTATTTTAACTATAAATAAAATGGTCAATCCATTCCTAATCTTTTTTTTAAATCAATCAATCAAACTAAAGAGTATTCCATTTCTAGTTTATATGTTTTTAAAAAAATAAATGAAATAAACACAAGAGTAGTTTATTTTTTTTATATTGTCCTGATGTTTATGTCTATTGAAGATGAAAAAGCTGTGGTTTATGAATTCTTAAAGATACCAGGTGTGTAGAAGGCCTGGTGATTGTTATTTTTAGTAAATCAAAGCTACTGTGGATACCAGAAATCTTTTTCCATAGGTAGGCATGTTCTGCAACATAGTTTTATGCTCTGGGGGACTTGAATCTTTCACATATCTGGAATTTCTTGTTTGGTATCCAGTGAATTGAGACTCTTTTCCATATGTTGGTGTGCCTGGTTTAAGAGGCAAAAAGGTACTCTATTTTTGAATGTTTTTTTTTTATTCAAACCTAAAACCAACATTCATTTTTAGCTCTGCTCATATTTAGCTTTTAGCTCTGCTCATATCATAAGTGCATCCCTTGTCAATGCTGTTCAAGATGACTTAAACTAACAGAAGCTCTGTCCCTTTCATAAAGCAAAGGAAGCAATTATTGTTATCATTCAAGTGAATCTATCAAGGAACTAAAAGAACAGGTCATCCTAAACCACAGCAAGACTTAATGGTCAAAAACAGCAAAGACTGAAGGATCAAAGATAGTCATTCAAAACAAGGAGTTACCAAAGCTATAAGATGGAACTTCATAACTATCCTGAAATCATTGACTTATAGCATTTTTACTAAGTTCCTGGAATTTCACTTAGCTCAGGAGATAAAAATGATTTATGGTCCTGAAAAGATAACATTATAAAAAAATTTCAAACTACCACTAAACTGTTCATCGACTAATGAAAAAGCAAAAGGTACAGAGATTATTTTTGATAAGTCCATTTTTTTTCAGATTTTTTGGATTAAATTTTCAAGAAAAATCTCAAGGAGGTGAGTCCTACCCATGAATTCTACCCTACCCATGAATTTTGTCCCAATTTTCTTGCTAACATTTCCAGGGAAATTTGAGAGCCAAGATAATAGTTCCATGCTAAAAAAGAAGAAGAAGAATACTCTCTGGCAACATCTGTCTTGAAATATTATTTTGATCTTTACATCTTTTGTACAAAATAAAACACTCTCATACACTTTGTGTTTCTACTGTAGTATCTAAAATAAGAGAGAAGCTGTTTCTTTGAAAAGATATATATGAGTTTCAAATAGATAATTCCATGACAACGGGTACAGCAATCACTCTTAGAATTAGCACTAAAAATATTGAAGTGATGGATAGATTGTGCCTGTTAAGATCAACCATCAACAGTAAAGGAACAAACAGTCATGAAATGTGCTACAGACTATCACTGAGTAGAACAGCTTTGAAGGCCTTGGAAAAGATATTCAGATGCCATGAGGTGTCTATAATTACAAAGATCAGACTCATACAAGCATGTTTATTTGCTATGATACTCAATGAAAAACAATAGTAGACTTCAAAGAAACAGAACAAGAACAATATTTCTGCTTTTGAACTTTGGTGTTGGAGAAAACTCCTGACACTATTATATAAAGGCAAAATAAACAAATGAATAATCAGACAAATTATTCCAGGCTTTGGACAGGTTCAAAAGGGCACATTATGGGTAGACCAGTTTTCTGGAGAAGGCTATTGTACCAGAAAAGATGGGAAACAAGAGAAGAGGGTGACCAACAGCTAGGTGTATGGAATCAATTACCGTGGCAATAGGTGTACCATTGAAGATCTGAAAGGCTAGGTTAGGGATACATAATCATTTAACTGGCATATAATTTATATATTTTATATGCATTTTTAAAGTCATGATCATTTTATTAAAGTGGTAGAGTCTGGTAAGATAATGGCAGATGCATGTTCTCTTGACTGAAAAATACAAAAGGGTAAAGCTCATAAGATCATTTGGATCTATACTGCTGTGTAGAAAATCATGGTTATTTTGTGGTGAACAGGAGTATTAAATTAGCTGGGGGCTCCAATGAGGAAGCATCACAGTGGAGGTGATTGATAGATTAAAACAGATCCCACCTCCCCTCACAATTCTGCTTCCACACTCCCCATCTTTAACTGGACCATACTGTTTGGCTTTGTATTAATTTATTTATAAGTTTAGTTTATACAATTTTTATCTTTTATGATTGTGAGCTGCCCAGAGGTACCCTGTGGTAAGATGGGTGACGAATCCTTTTTATGAATGAATAAATTTGATTTATAATCAATAAATAAAGGATTATTTTGCTACCACTATTAAATCATCAAGCAACCATACAGCAGAATATGTTCTGATTATGAATTTGTTGTCATTTCATCTTATGAACCCTAAGCTAGGGCTTCTTGAAGATCACTATGAGGATAACATAATTGTCCTTGATTGACAATTTATCACAGTTTTTTAATATAGCATCAGTTGAAACATTCTGCATCATTTGGTGGCAATGAGAGGAATCAGCTTTGATTTGTGAGGCCTTAGAAGGTCACATCCTAATACATGATCTCAACTCTAGTTTGAACTGTCTAAAATAAGCTGATTGTATGACTCTGGAAATTAGCAAATGTGTTATCAACTGAAGAAATGATGCCAGCATACTTGAAACAAGCAGCATTTAGTTCAATTCTCCAAGACCACTCCTTGGGTCTGGAACCTTAACAATATTTAAGATACTTGTTCCTTTTTGGACAAGGTACATGAGTTATGTAGCAGCTAATGTAAACTTACGGTTACATTGATGGACAGTCTTTTGAATGAGGCAGAAAAAGCAGTCCTGCTCTGTTCTGTATGGAACTTGATAGGTTCCAAGTTCCTCTTTCTGATTGGCCGAAAAGGCCACTCGCGGATTGGTTATTTAAGAACCAATTAGGAAAGCCCGCCAAACGGCAGGAACTGTCAAAAGAGTGTCATTGACCACAAGCCGCAGGCAAGCCACTATAAAAAGGGCTGCCGCGGCTTGGGCTTCTGTTCCATATATGTTTAGCTTGCAAGTTTTATAAATAGTTGTTGTTTGGAACCCGGTCTCACACGCTTCTTTGCAGATGGAACATGTTCCTTCTGTTTGATAGTTCAGTGACTTTTGATGTTATCTGTTATTCATTCACGATTGTTTCTATGGATTAAGTCCTTTATTTTATGGTAATTCCATTTCAATTTGAACAAAGGGTTCCAGAACTAGAATATGATTGTGTCACCTCACTCAAACAACTACATTGTGAGAAAAATACAGGCTTCTAGGACACTGAATTAATCTCAAACATTATGCAATTTTGAAGCTTTTTCTAATAGTACCTAAAACCCTGAACAACTCAGAACCAGTTTTCTGCTCATATATTTAGCGGACTGTTAAAGAATTTCAGAAGACGATATGCTGGACTTGAATGCCAGTGCATTGTAATAGTTAATGTACTGGACTAGAACCCTCAGCTATTGAAGCTTATTATGTGACCCTAGGCCAAAGCTAGTTTACAGGTCTGGAGAAAAAATGGACAACACAATGGTTGAGCTCCCAGAAAAGAGGCGGGGATATATACTTAAAAAATAATAATAATGAAATTAAATTAAATCAGAGAAAAATTGTTAGTGACTAAGGCAGAGGTCTCCAAACTTGGCAACTTTAAGATATTAAGCATATCTGGCTGAGGAATTCTGGGAGTTAAAGTCCACAAATCTTAAAGTTGCCAAGTTTGGGGACCCCTGGACTAAGGGATCAGACTAGAACCCAGGAGGCCATGATTCTCAGTCCCATTTTGCCAGCTTCAGGGATTACTCTAGTCAGTACCAACACTGAGACCATTGAGACATGTAACCCTGCTGTCCTTATGTTTGTTTTGATGGGCACCTGTGAAGTCCCTTTTCTCTCTTCTTATGATCCTCTATTTTTAAACTGCACTTAAGCAGAATAATCCATCAAAAAAAAGAGAGAGACAATTTAACAACACTTATTCTGATTTTAATTTCTAGCTGCTTTGTTTCAATAAAATGTAACAGTTTTATGCCATGCACTATATAGTAGGGGTCCCTAACCCCCGGTCTGTGGTCCAGCCCTGGGCTGTGGCGTGGGAGCAACTGGGCCACACAAACAAGCAAATCCCCATTTGCAGGATGCAGGCAGAATGCAAAATCACACACCCTCTGGTATGTGGAAAAAACCTTCCCCCATGGAACCAGTCCCTGGTACCCAAAAGGTTGGGGGCCACTGCTATATAGTGACTTGTTTAACTTACTATGTAGCCATGAATCATTCAGAAAGCTTCAGTCATTGGGGGTTTGTATATTGTTTAATGAACAAATAATAGCAATTACAAATTCCATAGGTTTATTGGTGTTTTGCCACCATTGTTTTCAATTAACAATAGGGCATTGCCAAATTTGTAACAGGAGATGATAATGCAAGACCACACTGAAGGTTTTATTTTAAGTTAATTTTATTTGAATGACATGTAGATGAATGTATGGAGAGAAATCTTCTAATGATAAAACTAAAACTGTCAAGGAATGTTAATGGAGGGAGTAGAGAAACTATTTTGTGTTATCTGCATTCGATAAAATAATATCATGAAATGAATATGACATATCCCCTTTACTTTGATATTAGTTGCAGCAAAATATAACTCCTTCACACACAAGGCTAGTGGATCATAAAAATGTGCATCATTAGCCAAGTTAAAAGGCAGAGGGATTGCAATTTTCAAAAGAAAAATACAAATGATGTAGTGGTATAATTTATGAACCATTACCACAGATATATTACTATAATGCAATGCTCTGAATCTCTTACAGCTGAAAGAAATCTCACAGTCCAGAAAAAACAAGTGGGAAAGAGAGTAAGAATGATGAGTAGAGTTTGTTGTATCAGCATGTCAGACATACTTCTTATTTTTCTGGCCATTAACTTAAAACTTCCCTTTTCTTTTATTGACTATTCCTTCCTTCCTTCCTTCCTCCCTCTCTCCCTCCCTCCCTCCCTCCCTTCCTTCCTTCCTTCCTTCCTTCCTTCCTTCCTTCCAACACAAAAATACAACTCTTTCAAGCAGATATTTCTTGTCATATCTCTTCTATTAATTCTACTATATTCTCCAGTCCTGAATTCTGAAACAGCCTTTCATGAGGTCACATTCCCACATATTTTTAATTTACTATGTAGAATTCCCATCCTTAGGGTTCACATATGATTAAATTATCTCAATCTTAAAAATTTATGTAAAGTGAGACAAAATGCAACACCGAAAACATGCTTTGTCCATAAAGGAATTTCTGCATTTTCAACCATTAGTAGAGGTTGTAGGACATGATTTCTAGAAGATAAGTCTGTTATATGAAAAAAAAAATTACATGGGATTCATAGGTACATGTTTTTCTTTGGTGTTATGGCTGGAAAGTTAGTTGCAGAGTTACAATTTACATCTTCCTCACAGAAAGAAATTAGCACCACGAGTAATCACTGATATTATCATATTTCAGAGAGTAATTTTATGTATTTATGTGTATCAATGGATTTTATAAAAAAAGGGGGGGGTGTTGTGTGAAACATAGTCAAAACAACTTATAGGCCATTCACTGAAAATAAATCCTCTCCAGCAAAAAAAGATTCCCTCAGGCATTGGGTTGGGATGTCAGAATAGTCTAATACAAGTAATCCTTGACTTATGACCACAATTGAGCCCAAGATTTCTGTTGCTAAGTGAGACATTTGTTAAGTGAGTTTGCCTCATTTTACAACCTTTCTTGACACAGTTGTTAAGTGAATCATTGCAACTGTTAAGTTAGTAACATGGTTTTAAGTGAATCTGGCTTCCCCATTGACTTTACTTGTCCTAAGGTTGCAAAAGATCAACACAGCTTTGCCTAAATATTCTGTTTGTAGGTGATAGGGGTCTATTTTTTTTCTCTCTTCAGCATCATTGCATGTAACAGGGTGCACAAAAAGGTTAATGCAGTCTCTGAAAATAATATGTGTCACCATTTTTCTTCCTCTCTTCACTGAACTATTTCACCATCTGGCAATGATGTCCAGTTGGAATATAGCCCTGAAACAGTCAGTTTATGTATATATTGCAGGTTAACTCACTTTTCACTCCAGGGGTTTGATCCTGACCAGCTCAAAGTTGATTCAGCCTTCCAAGGTCAGTAAAATGAGGACCCAGATTGTTGGGGTCAATATGCTGACTCTGTAAACCACTTCGAGAGGGCTGTAAAGCACTGTGAAGTGGTATATAAGTCTAAGTGCTATTGCTATATAGACACACACACACATGCACACACACACACACACATGCACACAAACACACACACCAACACAGACATGCACAAACAAAAATGAACTGATACAGTCCTTTTGCAAGCTGGTGTCAATCCAATATGCTGGAACTACAACTTCCAGAATTCTCAATCAGCATGAGCTAGGAAAAATTGCCACTGACTATGCCATTATATACAAGTACCATTTTTCCCTAAACACATTATTGAAGTAGCAATAACAGGCTATAAAATTGATAGAAGTCCGTTTTAACAGTAATACCATCATCCCATTTCCTTTCATCCACCTAACACATCTAGCCTTCAAAATTCAGATGGCCACTACGTGGCCTTGCAATCATGTAATGATTATAAGAATTTTTGCTGGTAGATAAAGTTGTAGTATAGTAAGGAAGAACACATAATTTTGAACAGGCTCTTTATCAATGCAATAACAGATAACAGTTTTAACAGTAATCAGAGTTGGAAGGGACCTTGTAGATCATTTAATCCAACCCCCCCCCCCCCCCCNCTGACAAATGGCAGTCCAATCTCTTCTTGAAAGTCTCAAGTGATGGCACTCCCACAACTTCCAAGGGCAAGCTGTTCCATTGGTTGATTGTTCTCACTGTCAGAAAGTTTCTCCTTATTTCCAGGTAAAATGTCTCTTTGTTTAGTTTCCATCCATTATTCCTTGTCTGGCCTATAGGTGCTTTAGAAAATAGCTTGACCCCATCCTTTCTGTGGCAGCCCCTCAAATATTGGAAGACTGCTATCATGTCTCCCCTGGTACTTCTCTTCACTAGACTAGCCATGCCCAGTTCCTGTACTTCATATGTTTTAGTCTCCAGTCCACTGATCATCCTGGGATTGGAGATTAAAACATATAAAGAATGTTATACAATCCAAAGCTTGATTAGTATGATTTGTATGTCCAAGGTCAAAGGAATTATTTAAAATGCCATATAGCTATTATCAATGTGAATGTATGGAAATATTTTTTTTTACTTTTGTGGAAATTATAATTATGTGTGTAATTAAACATACCCACTTCTGCATGTGTGTGAATATCAATTTTAGTAATTAAAATATAGTATTGGTTTCATACTTTCATATTTTCCAGTTTATATGCTTTCTGAAAAGCAATTTTAATATCAGGAAAATCATATTCTGGCATAATGAAATCTGTGAAACTAGTCACTAAACAATTATTTGTGCTAGAGATGAAATGCTAATAGATATTTAAAGGAAAGATTACTAGAAGGAAAAATAGTATATTTGAAAAGAGATATCATCAGCTAAAACTTTTGTTTTAATATATTCTCAATGTTAATTAACCCACCTGAATTACATTCTAATATACGCTTACATGATAACATCATTATGAATTCATTATTAGGTGGAACTGTTGATCAAGGTAGCCTTCATATTTGCTTATCCAATAATACACTGAAAATGAAATTATTTCATAGTCCTCCCTTATATTGTGTTGCTGATTTTTCTCAATCAGATGTACTCTTGTTAGTTGTTAGTTTTGCCAACCATGTCATCTAGGCTGAATATTAATTCACATTTTAGCTTATTAAAACAAAAATTATGGTCCAAACTGAATTGAAACATGACTTTCGGCAAACCATGACTTCTCTGTTGCAAACATATTGACAATATGTTAATTGCTTTGAGAAAAAGTGCTGCATGCTGTAATGTTATATAGATATATAGAATTCTTTATTGGTCAAGTGTGATTGGACACACAAGGAATTTGCCTTTGGTGCATATACTCTCAGTGTATATAAAAAGGAAAGTTACATTCATCAAGAATCATAAGGTACAACACTATTAAATGTTATTAAATGTCACAGCTAAAATAATTTTGCTTCCCGAACGAACATCAAAGAATTTTCTGATATAGCCTTACATTATTATATTGTATGTGTAGGTTTTTGTTGTTATTTATATCTACTAAGTAACGTACCAGATTAAGCAGTCTTAACAAAAGCATGCTAACTATGAATAATTTCAGAAAATACAGAGAATGCACCAGAGAGAGAATGGATCTCTGACAAACAAGATTGAAAATTCAAGATGAGGTGGTTGCAATTACAAGAAGAGAATGGTTTTAGGTTTTATGTCTAGTTTTCATCTTTTTTTAATTTTTGTACCCTCTTAAAATATTAATAGCTGCTTTGAAAAATTAATTGAACAAAAAAGCAGGTTAGAGATAGATTAGATAGGGAGAGAGAGAATAAGAGAGAGAGATAATAGATAGATAGATAGATAGATAGATAGATAGATAGATAGATAGATAGATAGATAGATAGATAGACAGACAGATAGGCAGGCGGAAGGAAGGAAGGAAGGCAGATACGATACCCTGAACTGTTTATAAAGCCTACAAAATGGCTTCAATATTAAGTCAGGGCTTCTGAATAGCTAAAGATATGAAACTGCATACTGTATAGTTTTTTATTAATTAGTGGGAACAGAGATAGGTAGAAAACTTGTGGTCTCATGGGCAAATTTGAATGCCTGAAATAACATCACATGTACTTTCTGAAAATATGAAACATATCTGCGCAATCACAAATCCCTGGATGACATGGTCATTCATAAATTTACAAGATACTATTCCTTCTTTGTCTCAGGATGGGTTCATCTATCCCAAGTTCAATTTTCTCTACTTTTTCTATGCTCATTTTTTTAACATTATCAATGAAAGATGTATTAGAATCAAATAAAAATGATGGTGCAAAAAATTGCAGGGACTTCATAATATTTCCTCTCTTTAATGATACTGAAATATAAAGATAGATTGGTGTGCTTAGCTTCTAGGAATTTTAAATATGAGATAGTTCAGTTTGAAAGGAGAAGGAGGGTTTTTTTTTCTAAAATTAACACACACACACACACTTTATATACTTTTCTCTTTATAAAAGAGATGACATATTAGTTTAAGATGGACAAAAAAGTCTGTGACTATAGTGATCAGCTTGAACCTTATATATTAGTTTTTAACATATTTTCCTAAGACATTTCCTTTTGTCCCAATACTTTGAAAGAAATTATTCAAGTTTTAGATGACGGGTACTTTTAAAAGACTATTGTATATTTTGTGCAATCTGATCTCTGGCATTTTAAAGTCAGCCTATAATATATTGTAGCACCACAGAATTCTCAGATTTACCCAACCAGAGAGATAGGCATGATAATTTTTACATGCTGTTATTCAGAATGGATGACATTCATGCTGTCATTCAGAATGGAACATGGAACATGCACATCAGCCATATCTGTACTGAAGGAACTGCAATTTTCAGTTTGCTGACAAATTTGCACAAAAGATCAAGGAGAAACAAACTAAACAGCACAATAAAATAGGCTTAAATTAACATATGCATTTGTCGATATATAAATTTGGATTAATCCACTGAATACATTGGACTGGTCACAATTACATGACTGATTTAAACATGACCAATCCATTAAGTTTAGTTTAAGCAAAATTTATGTTATTATTGCTTTCTGGTTTAATTTATAGCAGCTCTAATGTCATCACTGACATCCCTGCATATTGAGAATTGTATTTTCCATTGCAGTCATTATGGAGATCAGTTGTTATTCAGGGGTGCATAGAAAAATTCAGCATCATTGTTTATGCTATTCATGGAACATGTTATCATAACAATTTTTACAACCTGTAACTCCCAATCCATTACTGAACAGATCTTCAAAATGATGGATTTTTAAAAAAAAAAAGATTTCTGCAATATTATTTATAATATTTTACAATTAATTATAAGTAACTAGTTTAGCATTGTTTAATTCTTTTCCCAGATCTAAGGGTTCCAAACCTGCAAAATACATTTCTCACTTGATATTTTGTTATATTTCACAAGCTAAGTTTGTGATCTATAATTATGTTTTTGCATTCATTATTTTAAAACATGTAGGGTTTTGTTTTTTAAAAAAACTTGTTAAATAGTGAATGACCTGTTTTGAACTACAGCAGAATTTTTAAAAGGAAAAGCTATTCACACATGAAGGAGTTTGATAAATGCTGTGATTTTCTGCTTGACTTGAAATTATTCTACGATCTAGATATAAGAATGTTAATCAACCTGTACTAAAATGTAAAAAAGGGTATCAATTAAAAATCAGACAAATCATTGTTTCTGGTATCAGAAACAAATGTTTGAAAAGATCCAGTTAGAAACATCAGATAATATTATTCCCATCATTCCTAATTTGATTATCAAAGTTATTGTTTGGCTATATATCCACAGATCTTGACCAAAATACTGACATTCTCAAAAAGTATAATATTCATTTTTATTCTTTACCTTATTCCTTATTAGATGGAAACATTTTTAATATCTAAAGAGATACAAAAATTAATATGATTTTATTTAAGAACATTTGTTTCTGACATTTAAAAAAGGTGTCAGATATTTATTTTAATACACACAGAGATTTCTTGCTTAAAAAGAATACCATATGTTTCCTTATTCAGGATACACTATTCTACCCCATTTCATCCATATATATNTATATATATATATATTCCCTTCCAACATATATATTACCTGTATACAATGTACATTTTCATTAATGTTTTTCAGTCATTCTAGACTTAGGAAAAGAGTGTCCAAAAGTACCATATTTAGCTTCTATCTGAAATTCTCCCGAGCTGTCAATTTAGGTGTTAAAGAGACCATTTGTAAAGCTTGGCTGGGAACTGCCATTATTGACTGGAATGTGTGTTTACCATTACATTCAATGATGAAAGTGGAACATGTAGCATATGAATAAATGTCAGCAGATGTTTCTTTTAAATGGCCTGAATTCAACCTCCTGTTGTTTGTCTTGAATACAAATATTATAAAAGGGAAAAAGGCAGAAAATTTTATGACATAAGTGCAAAGATAGTTCTTTTTTAAAAAAACACAAAAATAATTATCAGAGTCAGTAGAGAGTGAGGAAAGTTTAATTAATAGGAATAATTGGGTGTTGCTACTGCTTAATTTGAAAATGAGAGAAAAGAATTAGAACAGCAGTTCACCATTGCCTGGAAACCTACATTCTTCACTCCACAAGATTTGGGAAAGGTCGGCAAGATTTGTTACCAAAATTGAAGCTTCTGATAAAGTTGTAATTTGGTACAGTTTCTCCTTTTTTTCTGAAAAAAAAGCCCAAACAAACAAAAATAATCCCAAGAAACAGGTGGTGATAGAAAAAGGGTAACCATTCCCCCTCCCCTCTTCTTGGAATGTTCTCAGTTGCTTGGATGGAATGATTCCCTTCAGAAATTCTCACACTTCATGGGGCCTTTCAAAGATGTTCAGCAACTCAAGCACCAAATGTTTGCTATGCGTGAGAAAGTCAATACAAAGAAATGAAAGGGAAAAATACACAGGCTCTTCTTTAGCAGCATTGTGATGATTCCAGGTTTAAAATATGGGAGGCTTTCTTTTCTGTCAGTCTTTCTATTACTTTACTCAATTGTCCATCAAGAAAATGTCACTTCATTTGGGAGCCATCCATTCCAACTAAGTTTCAGTCAGAAACCATTGGAATCAGTAGGCTGAAGTTTCCGTCCCGGCTTTTGATTAAGTAATCTTAAGAAAATGCCTGAGGCCTATATCCAGGGAATCTTTGTTTTCAACAAAATGAGTTAAAGATGATTTATTCTTGTTTTTTATGAATTTCTTTTTCAACATTTAATATATGAAAGTCTATTTCCTCCTTTGTGGTTGCAGCAATGAAAGCCAAGGATGTCTATAAAGGGGCTTTGCTTTGATGAACAGGTCTGAAGATATTTTCTTTTGGAGGAAATGAAGCATTGCTCTCTCCTAGGGTTCAGTTTAGGATTGAGCAACCCAAATGCTCCACATGGCCTCAGAATTCCAATTTTCTATCCTCTGATATTTTCTCTGACTCCAATGACTGAAAACAAATGGCAGTTTTCTACTATGCTGATAGGTACATAACAACTTGAATTTCTGCTCATAAATCAGAGATAGTTTGCGTTTTTCTAATTTCAAGTGTTAGCCAAATGAAATGTGTGAATAGGTTTGCACCAATGGAGAACTGTCTAAAGCAAATATATGTGTGGCATATAAAGAATCTGCCTCTATTGGAAGGGGGAAAGTGGAAGAGAACTATTACTTTCATTCCTGATGATGAGCTTCCTTATGCACCTGATTTATCATATTTGGCTTCATCTAGCATGGCTATTTACATGTTCTTATATTCCCCATTATCCCATTACCATAGATAGGAGAGAAAAATTGAAATTGCCTACTTTCCCTTCTTACCCTCCAGTTTATAATTTGCTTATATTGGAACAATCTGAAATTAATTTAAAGTATACTTTGACCAAACAAGATGATGAGGGTGTATTTGGGGGACTTAGTTTGCTTGGATATACTACATTGAAAACCTGTGACATTGTTAGTTCAAATTTATAAAAAAAATTTGATAAGAACATTTAATAAAGTTTTCAATGTAAATATAAAAAAATGGTGAGAGCTTGCTCTTAATCCCACAGAAAAGCAATATATAGATCTCAGCAAGAATTTAGATACAAAGTTAAATATTGAACAATCTTCTGAGATATTTGAGGGGCTGCCACAAAGAAGAAGGTCAACCTATTCTCCAAAGCACCTAAAAGCAGGAGGTAGAACTAGAAGACCTCCAAATTCCCTTCCAACTCTGTTATTTTGTCATAGCAATAACAGTAGTACTTAGAATCATATGTCACTCCATAGTGCTTTACAGCACCCTCTCAGTGGTTTGCAAAGTCAGCATATTGTCCCTAACAATCTATGTCCTCATTTTACTGACCTCAGGAGGATGGAAGGCTGAGTCAGCCTTGAACTGGTCAGGATCAAACTCCAGGCTGTGGGCAGAGTTTGGTTGCAATGCTGCATTCTAACCAGTGCACCACCAAGGCTCTTCTTATTCTTAATGATAACGTCTTAATCTTATCTTAATAATATTATCCTGTCGGCTATTTTGTCACATCAGTGTTATATATATGTGTTGTTCCAGTAAGTTTAAATATGAAATATCATACTTTATTCCTGGCTTTGTGTCAGTTTATACAATAAAGCTGTGATGTTAAAAGTGAGGAATAATTGGGGCTATACAGAATTTCAAACATGGTAAAGTTCCACAGATGAATAGTCAGCCTGTGTTTTGGAAACACATGATACAAGTCTAGTTCTTGCCAATTCCACTCCATATAACCCACATTCCCAGAGGATCAGTCTTACTGTACTAAGTCTTGTATATAGTGAGTTAGCATAGAGTTCAGTGTATTTAAATAATTGTGGATTGCCCTTCAAAAATATTGTATGGCTGTCCCACTAATGACATAAAGTGAAAAGTACAGTACAGATCCACTGGAAAAATATTGGTTTAAAATACAAATATTTCATAACCAGGAGCTAAAGAATTATAACACCCAACAATTGTAGGTATTGTGTGCATAACCCATGACTCTCAGAGGAATGAAGGCATTCTGTGAAGTCTCTATATTTGCCTTGTCATCTATAAATCATTATGAAATTTTATGGAGAGGAATTTTATTTTTTGTGGTACATAAAAAGAGGTTATCTTATTGCCTCCAGAGAATTTCTAATGTCTATATTATTATTGAATCCATTGTCCACATTCAGATTTTCCAACAAAGATGCATAACATAAATTTGAACTAAATATAGCCCTGGTTCCTTTCCCTCCCACTTCTGTTCCTCTTCCCCTCCTCTTCTCCGCAGATTTCTTTACAATCCTTCAGTTAAGTTTACTTGTGTCAAACAAGCCATTTGACACTTTGCAAGATCCTATTGCACTCTTGGGGTCCATTCTTCTTTTAATGTGCATGCATAACTGCCCTTGATGCTAGAGCGAGTTATGGATGCATACTGGAGAGAGAATAGATTTCTTAATCCTGCTTGGCAGGATTCCCTCACTAAGCTTTGGCCCCAGCAGGCATGTGTAGTGTTTGGTGACCTTTTGCACCTAGGCCAATCAATCCATTGTGGGCTGAAGTAAAACTTCCTTTTCTTGTCAGGCAGCAAGGCAGAGTCCCATCTGGAATTCTTTGAAGTATAGCATCAGAAGTCTACAATGTATAAAAACTATTTGATCAGTAATAATATTGAGTTTGGGGGGGGAGGGACAAACAACTTCCCCTACTACCCATTNTATTGAGTTTGGGGGGGGGGGGACAAACAACTTCCCCTACTACCCATTTCCATTTAGGGGATTGTTTAAGTTAGATATCAACATTTGAAGGAATGACATTATTTGGAATGTTTGACTAACGTCTAGTTGATATCTCTCCATAATTTACCAGTGTAAATAGAATAAAGTGGGATAAACTCTCTTACCTGCTTTCTGTCAATAATAGGTTATGGGTCAAAACTACCTTTTATTTTATTTTTTTTTAAAGTACAATCTGATTGTAAAAGCAATTCCATTCAATGAATTTCAATCCTTTGAGACTCTGGAGGGGATGGATTTGGGTATTTAACCACCATTCATGATAATGAGGATTACTTAGTTCTGTCAACTGGCACTAATATGGGGCTAGACTGTGAGTGATTTACAAGAGTCAACCCCAAATACTTATTGGATTGGAATGTTTACAGTCAGGTTACAAGTGACTTGTCCAATAATTGCCAGAAAATATCTATTATGTTTGTTCATTAAAAAAAAACTTATTCTGTTACAGTATAACAATTTTTCATTTAAAAACATTATTCTGTTACAATATTTCAATAATGGCAACATACATAACACACATGTATAAGATATATATAATTTATTAAATTTATTGGCCATCCATCTGTCTGTATGTATTTCCACCCTGTGGAAACAGGGTAACTCTAACTTTGTCTGTCCATCTGTCTGTATGTCTGTCTTCTACCTACCTACCTATCTATCTATCTATCTATCTATCTATCTATCTATCTATCTATCTATCTATCTATCTGGTTTAGACAAAAAATACGGAGAATTGGAAGAACCGATATACTGTGTCTTTGTGTGCATTTGTATATGTGTATGTGGCCAAATATAAATAAAGACATATTCCTTATAAAAATACAGGAAGAAGCATTACAAGAAGAAAACAGGGACAAAATCTACATACAGACATCATGTACAGCAGCTTAATAACAGTAATAAATATTCACTTCTGTGAACAGCAACTGTTCACAGCTGTCTAAAAACAGTAACAAGTATCCACCCTACAGAACCAGTCAGATTAAATATAAAACTATTGCAAGATATTCTTGAAGCAACACACTTAGATCTAATCATTTTTGCATTTTGTTGAAGCATTTCTGCAGAAAAATGGGAAGAAGCTAGTAAAATACACATTTTACAGCAACATGGAAGAATTGGCTATCCATGCATTCCAATTCTTTTAATTTTTAATATTTATATGAAAGTCAATTTATCTGCCAAATGGAAAGTAGTAATTCTATGTATTTATTGTAACTGTGTAATCAGTATATTTTGTATGTATAAGATACGGGGGAGGGGGAAATGATATATTTTTAATTAGGATAGTATGATATTTAGTTATTACAGTATAATGTGATAATAGGTTGGCAGGAAAGGCAGAAGGAAAGACTTTTTACCAAACCTACATTACCGTAATAATAATTATTTAATCTTGTATCTTTTATGATGTGTGAAACATTATGACATAACTTACATAGTTGGAGATGCTGAGATATCTACCATGACTGATTCAATACTGTCTAGGTCAATTTCTTCTGCTGTAAATCTGCTACAATTTAAGGAAGATAAATAAAAACAGAGGAATTCTACTCTAGTGAATTCAAGGTCACTCTCTGATTTAAATGAGGCTTAAACCCCAGTAAAAGATGGGAAGTACAGCTTTATTAATTTCCCCCCTTTTCTGCCAGGTTTTGCATACTCATAACAATAAATGAAATCAGTTTATAGAGCAAGGCAACCACATAGAGTAGAAAAGTTGAGTATTTTCATCAGTCTTCCATTGAAAGAATACTGATCTACCCTGTGGTATGCTGCAAACTATGACTCTTCTTTATGAAGTAAATGCAACATACACTCAGAGAAATTACTTAAAACTTACAATTAAAACTCCAAGTCTTGGTTTGTGGGGCAGTCATTTGCTGAAAATGTGCCAGCTGGAATTTGATTTTCTGTATCCTAATATTTTTATAAAATTAGGTATTTACATTTACATTTTCTTTTGGCTTGCCAGATCATAATTTCAGAATGATGAAATTGAATGAGGGTGATCTAATTACCTTTCAGTTCTGCTTTTCAGCATGTAAACTTTTCACCTGGTAAACTCAGCAGGTTAAAAGAAAACACCCTTAACATACCTTTCTGAACTAACCATTCATGGCCACTTGTTCCATGGTCATTTCAAATTATTTCATTTCCCATGGCATAATAACAGCACTAGGTAATCAAATTTAGTTCTTAACTATTCAGGTTGGAGGTGACATTTGGTCTATTAGTAATGTGGCCACGCAGATGCAAGGAAAGATCACAAAATTAACATTTTTGACAAATCATTGAGAAAGGACTTCTATTAAATCTGTGAGTACTTTTGCAAATAGTCTGTGTTCTCTTTGACTGTGCCATTTTGCAGAAAACATGCATGTGTTTGTAAGAAAGAAAAGGAGGAGCCATTATAAAAGGCATTTATATCTCTGAAAATAAGGGACAATTTAAGAGCTGCTGAGGCACTTTGAATGCTGTATGTCCTATTATTCAAGTTAAACATTTTGGACAATGTACCAGGAATGCATAGAATTTAATTCCAAGCAAGTGCAAAATAAATTTGGGGAAATGGCTTTCATTTCCCAATCTTGGTAGCTGAGAGAATATATCTGGCATATCTATCCTCCCCCCATATTCAATCCTCTTTTTTCATGCATCAGCTCTTGTTTAAAAATGCAGGAAATATATTTTTCATATAGTAACACATTTAGAATTAAAGTGAAAGCTGCCAACTATTTGTTTTCCCATTAAGGAAAATCAGTTTTAGAAGCAGTCTTGGTGAACGAATGGTTCTTGTGACAGAAGGAAGAATAGTGGCATGCAACTTGACATTGTCTGATACATTAAAAAATCTAGGTAGCTTGGTTTGTTTCCCCTCCCAATATATTAGTGCACCATGAGAAGGATTTTACTAAATCTCCAACATGCATTAAACATGGGTACCAATAAACTGAAACAAATTGTTCACAGTGCCATACTTGTTTTCCATACAAACCTCCGCACTACCATTGCAGCCACCCACGTACTGCCTGTTTGACAATTCACTTATGCAGCGAGCATTTTGATGAATCCAAATTAAGCTTTTTTCCCCTGACATACAGCATAGCCACATATTCTTGGATATGAGTAGTACAGCCTTTAGATGAGTGATGCTCTTTGGTTCAATGGCTTCAGAATCCTTCTAACATTTTCCACCCAAAATTGAACCCTCTGATCTGGTGTTATTCTTTAAAACAAATATTAAGAGCAAGCTTTCAACAAATCCAGCTAGCGTATGAAAAATAAATAATAAAGTTGACAAATCTTTAGTAAACAAATTAGCTTGTAGGCACATTGTGGGCAATCTCTACAGAATCTTGTTGACTACCTATGAAGGTATATAATTTAATGCTTCTAGATAATTCAGGGGTAAAATACAAATCAATGACACTGCAGTATAAATAATAAATAATACTCCTCTTGAACTGCTGGGTTTATAATTATGTGTAACTGAAATAAAAAATACGAACAATGAACAGAGACAAAGAACATGTTGAGATTTAATACAGTTTTAGGGAACTGGAGGAGGGGGGAAGATAAGGTTATGAAAACTAAAACAAAAGTGGGCCAATGCAATCCAATGGAAATTGAATAAAACTCATTTTGTTCAGACATTTGTTTTCCCTTTGTGGATGTTGGTTTTTGAGAAAATCATATTATGTCTGATTATGTTTTAGTTCCTGATTATGTCAAATGAGAAATAGTTCCCTCCAAGAAATCACAAAGACAAAACGAATACTTTTGTTTGCCTAATAGCACTGAAATTATGATCCAAACATTAAGAAATCTTGGGGCAGACCCACAGGAAAAATGTCCAGTTCATAAAGTCCAGTTGATTTTAAAATGCATTCTCAAAGAACGGCTAAATCTGCTTCCAATACTACTTAAATTATTTATAGCATCAATAAATAACTGCTTTCCACTGCTGCAAAAAGATGGAGTTATTAGGGGCAGATTTTGAAGGACACAATTCTGCAGGATCAAAGGAAAATGCATCTTGTAAATGGAACTTATGTAATTAAGGATTCTACCCACACATCTTTGGGAAAAAAAGTAACTGAATAAATTCTAGCTGAGTTTATTAATGCTGTAGACTAAATATCTTATAAAATAAATATGTATGCATCAAACCTTAATCATTCTAAAGGATTGGTATAATTTTTCATCACACAAAGGACAATATACAAATCCATCGTTTAAAAGACAGCACTTAGTCTTAAAAAGGGGAAATGTTTATTTTTCTTCCTTCTTCATGTAAATGTATTGAAGATTTGATTACTCACTGTGGCTTAAATGGAACTCATTGCACATTTACAATGTTCAGAGTAAACAGCACAGTTTGGCATTCTTGGAAACATTGGTTGTCATTATGACGCATATATGCATACATATGTATCATATTTCCATTAATTTGGAAAAATAATCACGGGATGATTCTGAAGTATTTTAAGAGTGCAGATTAAGGGAAAACAAAGGCTATTTTCAGCTTCAAGTGATGTTTGAATTAGTTTGTTTTCATTGTTAGCAGGGATGGTACTTAAGTCTGCCTTTGGGAGTACATGACTGATGCTACCCTTCACTTAGAATATTTGTGTTGCCCAATATATTTAAAAAGTAGAGCCTACGGCAGAGATTTTCTAGCTTTCATCACATTGGAGCATATAGTGCAAGTTATTGATGCTCAAATTGCAGGGATTTCCTAAGACTGCTTGGTTTTTGGCCCTGTTGTCACTGAAGAGCTTAAAGCTCTGTTTATTTGTTTTGGTACTGAATGGCTTTTAATGGATTAAACTTTAGAGCTTTCTCCAATGCTTCAACTGTTGATTAAAGGGTTCTGGCAGGGAGGAAGACTGTCACTTAGAATCCTAACAAAAAAATAATCCATGCCTACCCAGTGATAAATTGGACTGACTACAACCATCATGCCTATTTCCATATTGCATTCCTAACAGGATCTCCTTTAGACTAAATGTTCATTATTCTATTTGATTTCATCTTGACTTAAAGAGCTAAGGCAAGTGGCCATTGGTTCTATGCATTTAAAAGATTATTAGATATTCCACTCCAATCTAATCCATTTATTTCTGCATCACTTAACTGACCTTGGCAGATCTCAAAACAGCTAAGCAGTATTGGATCTGGTTGCTACTTGGATAGGAGACCAACAGGAAATGCCAGGCTGTAGATGACAGACAGAATACAATGGTAAATCCTCTATTTATTATTACCAAAAATAAAAAAAAACACTCAAAATGAATATAACCATGGAATCATGGAATCAAAAGTGTTTCCAAGAGATTTTATGAATGCAAGTCTATGCCACTGAATTCCATGGAAGAATTCCAGTTAAACCAGACTTTGTTATTCCAGGCTTTCAAGGCTTTTTTGAATGGAAGCATGTCTCCAATCTTGATAGGAAATGTGGGACATTGAAGACCTACATACTAATATATATCCACTGGTATGTTTCTTAGTATGTAGTTGCAAGTAGTGCAAGTCTCCAATCACACAAAGCTTGTTGCTGTTTTTTTTTTTTTGAAGCCACTTTGAAAACCATTTGTCTGAAATAATATAAGGTTTCCTGCTGAAGCAGGACAGTTGGTCTAGAAGACCTCCAAGTTCCCTTCCAATTCTGTTATTCTGTTAAACCAGATAGAAATAGAATTAGATACTCTTTCTATCAAAGACGGCAGGAAGATCTTTCAAAGAGTGCTTTGCTTTCACAGATATTCAAGCAATGTTTAAATGTTTCTGCCCACCAAGCAGTGTACTCCCCTTCTTTCACAAAGTCCCTTTTTTTGAAGAACAAAGAAAAGTGATAGTTCTCACAGTCAGAAAAACCTCCACATGTTCAGACTCTTCTTCTAGGTTCAAGGTTGCAGTGCAACTCAAAAGGCCTTATCCAGGTGAACTATTGACTCTTCAGCTTTCTCAAAATAAATGGAATGATTTGTTCATTTTGGCATTGCCTTGCCCTCATATTATAAATAAAAACTCTTAGCCCCATCAAGACAAATTGTGCAGGCCTGAAGAACTAAGACATCATCATATAATCAAGCATCTGGTCCAGAGATAGCAAAATAGAAACATGATTGGTTCAAAATGCTTTGATTCCATAACATGTATAGACAAGTTCTTTAAAGCCCCTGTCCCACTGCACTTACGGATGCAAAGAGGATGTAAAACGTTAAAAAAAGCTTGCCATCCATTGGACACATCTATGCATCTGTTGTGTATGCTTCACTGCATACGTGTTTCATACGCTCTGTTCCTCCAAGATCCCGTCCACCTGAGATTTCATCCCTCAAAATTTTGAGCTGCACAAACTTTGTGAGGCGGATGACTTTTCGCGCCACGTACCGTATGTACATCCGCGAATATAGGCGCAACAAACGTTCTATGTCCGTTATCATCTTAAATGGTCGCTGTATCCTCTTCTGCATCTCTTGGCCATCCCGCTCAATCACATCCGCCTTGCAGCTGAAAATGGAAAGATGGGAGGGAAGCGAAAGGTACACATGAAACGTTACACAGCGTTAGTGTGTGAAGGCAAAGATAAACCTTTTATGAAATAATGTTTAAGTAAACTGTTATGACCTTTATTAAAAAAGCTGAATGAACAAGTAAAGTGTCTAACCAAAGATAAAGTGAACAAGTAACAGGACAGTGCTCTGCACTAATTCTCAGTCACTCTGAGTCATGTCCATGGTCTCAGCGTGTTCAAGTGGGTTAGAGGGACTGTGGAGGTGGCTTGTGGCTTGAGTGCTGGTCTGAGGCACATTGAGGTGCCTTTTTGGGGCCCCGAGAGTACAACAGGTGGATTGTGTGTTCAGGAAACTGTCCGAGAGCTGACTGTAGTCCCGTGAGGTTGAGAGGCCCTCATTAAGGACGCTGAAGATGTGAGGGCCCAAGACTGATGACAGATTGTTCCGTTGAAGGCGGCTTGTGGGGGAGGAGAGGAGGAGTGTAGTGGGGCTGTCTGGTCTGCAGCTGGGCGACGGTTAGGCATCTGTGGTGTGGCGATGATACCTGGGCCTGGACTGGGAAGTCTGGTTTTTTACTGTTGTAGGCAAGGCTTCCCTCTTTTTTTCCGTGACTGATTGATACACGGTGTTAGATGTATGTGGCAGCACGTCTTTCCCCTGAATGCTGACTTCATGCGTGCTGCATCCTTTTATATCCACGGAGCTGACGCAATTCAAACTCCCTGCATGCGCAGTGAACACTTTGCATCCGATATACATCCACCTGGCATCCGCTTTGCTTCCTATAGGCGTCTGTGATGCATCCGCATCATCCACTATGCATCCGCCCCTTCCGCTATGTGTCCACTTCGCAATTCTCCCCCAGAACCCCTTCGGATGTGTCATCCGCTTCCTTCCGCTGTCATCCGCTAGGCTTCCTATGAACATCCGCTTAACATCCCCGCTACATCCTACCCACGTCCATTCTTTTCCGTTCTTTTCCATTCTGTTTATGCAAATTTTCGCCACTTTTTGGAGCGGATGTCAATGGATGGAGACACCCCCAAAATTTTGCTCATCCGCTGTGTCCTTTATGTATACGTTTTGCGTCCGTTGGCCAGTGGGACCTAGCCTTAAAGAGGTTTCATAAAAGACAAGCTGGGAGATAGATAATTCTGCTTGAGATAGGGTTATCAAATATCCAGCTAGAAAGACACGTCTTCCTTTTTGTCTCCATGTCCTCTATGCAGCAGATAGAGCTATAAAATCAAGTATTCCCCTCTTTGAGAATCTAAAGCTATTTCTTATCTATTCCCAACCAACATTCTCCATAGGGCAACATTTCTGTAATACAGGGGACCCCAAACTTGGCAACTTTAAGACTCGCGACTTCAACTCCCAGAATCTGACAGTTGAAGTCCACAAATCTTAAAGTTGCCATGTTTGGACACCTCTGCTCCAATAAGTGTTAAGTTAATAAGCCAAGCCCTGTTACCTTAAATAGTTGATTAGTTTCCTCCTGAAATTGTCAAGACCTTAATCAGTTACATGCTGAATTTTTTTTTCCACCAGTCTGGCTCTACTACATTCTTACCATTGAAAAACCAGCCTTTCTGATGCTGGAAAAGGTAATTTAATATATATGGAGGCCCAAATACATTTATTTCTATCTGTTTTGCAATTTTGTTGCAGAGACCAAGAATGTAAAACAATTAGTATTTCCTCCCCCTCCCCACTTGACTTCTTTTCCAATTGTCTATATCTTGTTTTGCCTGTTCAGATACCTGGTAACCCTAGCCTATTACCACTATTATATCTATAGAAAATAGTAGGCCTGTTGGACTTAATCAATCAAGAAGAGCAAGAATCAAACACAGTTTCATAGATAGTCAACAATGCTAAAAATACTGTTTGTATTCTCATGACAGACAACTTGAAACAGTACATTATAATATGATTACCAGATTTCAAATGTTAGTGGTGTGTAAAGTATTTTGAATTTGAAACATTTCAATTATGGACTGCTCCATTTCAGTTTGAAAGATTATGAGCTTGAAACAATTGTCCTGTTAGTCTTGATAAATGTTCCAGGACTATCAGAGATGTCTAGGCCATTTCAAACTAGGAAGACTTCCTGCAGGTTCAAAGCAATGTGGAAAGACATCCAATGATGTAAGCATTATTTTGCACTCAAAATTAATCATTCCAAGCTTGAAACACTTCCAACTTGAAACCTTTTGTATATAGTTTTTATGAAGGATTTTATTACAATACAATACAATTAAGACAAATTAAACATCAAAAAGAACAGAAAAGAAAGAATGAAAAGAAAAAAGTAACAATAAAATACAGAAAGAGAAAATAAATATATAAAGACATTTAATCTACTTTACTAAAGTATAAACAAATTTAGTAACTCTTCACCCTCTCTAGGGTGTTAAGCAGATAACTCTTCATTTCATATCCCATTCCTTATCTATAAGCAAATTTATAAAACATCAATTTTTCAATCTTTGTATTAATAAAATGTTCATGAAGGTTGCCAGAATTGTGCAAAAAGAAAAAAAATGACTTATAAAAAAAGCTGCATCAGAAACTCTGCACATAAAAGAAATTAAATATGCTACATGACCACAGTTAATGCCATAACTTATCTATTTCCTCGATTGCCTCTCCCAACAATCTAAGCCCTGCAGCTTCATCATTCTGAGTTTCCTAGAAAACCAGGGAAGATACCCACATAAATTGTATAAAGTACCTAGTTTTCTGAAAGTTTCAGCATATTGTACATACTTCTGAATTGATGGGAAGTGAGCACGTAGAATTGCTGGAGTAGAACTGCTTAAGGATATTTGGCAGTGTTTTTGCATTCTAGCCAAAATGGGCCAGAAAATGTCCTTTGCTATTTTCATAAATATTGTGGGCAACTAAATCTGAAGCCTAATTTATTTTATCTTGTTACAATTGAAAACTTTGATTAACCAAGTTCGTGACAAGCTGTACAGCTTAATGAACATATCAGAGGCAAGATTGCATCTGAAAATATAAAATGTATATTTACATTTTTACAGAAAAGTAAAAAATATATTAGATAAAATCTAGATTATGGGTTTCTATGAAAGTGATAATCCATATGATAATGATAGCTGCATCTTACAGCTCAGTGAATGGTGATAATATAAAAACAAAGATGAGTTTTAGATAAGTTTATACCACATTTTGAATGAATGTAATCTTAGGAAAGATGTTATGAATGGATTGAGACAGAGAGAGCAAAAAATTAGTGAGTCACTCAGAGATCCAGAAATGTATAAGAGTGTTTGATGAATAACTGATTCAACAGTCTGTTTGTTCTGAAAACATGGTTTAAGCATACATATATTTCCATGTAAATATCATAAATTAATTGGTATAAAAGCATTATTTATTTCAATAAGAATGATGAAAGCTTGACATGAATTTATGTGACCACCCACTTGCCATGTGACTAAGGGCAGCTAACAAAATAAAATAAAAGCAACACATAAACAACCAAAAATTAAGGATGCAATTATTTCTTCCTCACATCAAAAAAAAAAAAAACTGAATGGAGAAACTTCAGGAATGATTTAATTTGCTCAGTGTGCCTGGAAAAATGTTTGGCAGAATTCTGATGAAAGGGTTCAAGAGGTGACAATGAGCAAAATTTAAGAAATGTGGTACTGCATCATGCTGGGAGCAATGTGTGCAGACCATATTTTTCCTTTTCAGCAAGTCCCTGAATAATATACAAATTATGAGAAAGTGTATTGTTTGCCAGTTTATTTTAGAAAAAACATATGATAAACTGGACTGTTTGAATTATGGAACATTTTGCACAATACTGATCGTTGGTTTTTGAGAGTAATAGAAATAATATATGATGAAAGGAAAGCATGCAAAAGAATAAGCTGAATGCTTAATGAACAATTCAAATTTAAACAAGGAATAAGGAAAATTTGTGGGATATTCTATTGATAGGTTAATTTATTTTGGGGTAAATTTATGTTTGTGGTTAAGCAAGAAGTACACTGATAGAAGATTGAATTTGTGTATACTTTATTATAGATAGAAAGCTAGATTGTTGGTAGACAACCTGAATTATTTGAAGCAAATATTAGACATGCTGCAGTAGAAAAAGTATATTTCTAAAAATCAATATTTCAAAAAAGACAAGATAGTTATATTTGACAGGAAGAATGAAGCAAACAATTGCAAGTGATACATAAATGTTAAAAATTAGAACAAGAAGGTGAATGTGTGTACCCTTACTGAAGATGAGAAAATGGAGAAATTTTAAGATGTGGAAATGATAGTTGAAAAGTACTGTATATGAATTAATGTTTGAAAGAAGCAAAAATTTAGTAGAAGAGCATGAATGATTAAAAGAATGCAGTGAGAATGGGTTACTTATGAATGGTTGTAAAGTATGAAGATTTGGGCACAAGAATGAATGAATCAATGAATGAATCAATGAATGCTGAATGGATATGAAGTGAATGTATAAAAGAGTACTACATGGGAAATATGTTGCATTGAGTGAAATCTTCAAAAGATGACACAGAGTTAGCTTCCAGTGTTTTGACGAATAAGTCAAATAAATCAAATGACCCATATGGGTGTGACATGTCTCCTTACTTGGCCTTAAACTTCAAACTATTTCCATTCTGCTTCTTCTAATGCCTTCTCTTTCAAAATATTGCTAAAGTAGCTTTGTCAGTAAAGGAGAAGTAGCATTTCTTGAAGTCAACGTGAGAAAGAAAAGAAAACAAAAAATCTGACTTTTTACCAGAGTCATATTGAAACACTGCTGTTGCTGCTGCCCTCAAGAACTTATGCAGGTTGTAGAACAGAGGTCTCCAAACTGGCAACTTTAAGACTTGTGGAGTTCAACTCCCAGAATTCTCCAGCCAGCTATGAGTTGAAGTCCACAAGTCCTAAAGTTGCCAAGTTTGGAGAACTCTGTTGTAGAAGACGATAAGCTGTATTGATGGTATCTTCATCTAGGATAATTTGTGAGGGCAACTAAGTTACAATACTTGTGGCTAGAAGCTGCAGGAAAGATAGCGACCAAGCTGAGAAAAGCAAATTTAGACTCATGGTTGCAGTGCCTGTTAAAGAGCTTGTGGGGGCAGCATGGATAAGACTAGAGGGATGTGAGGACAAGATGTGAAAAACAACTTAGACAGGGGTGGAATTCTACCAGTTCGCGCCAGTTCACTAGAACTGGTTGTTAACATTCTAAGCAGTTCAGAGAATTGGTTATTAGAAGAAATGACTGGCCTAGTCCTATAAGGAAGGCAGGAAGGAAACATTCTGGTGTTGCTTCTCCGTTGACCCTTATTACATCTTGGCAGGACTAGAGTTCCTGTCTCAGGAACTTATCTGGAGTTTTTTCCCCCTCCTTTGCTGGTACTTTGCTTGTGTGGAGTGACCATTCAAAGTTACAATGGCACTGAAAAAAGTGACTTATGACTGTTTTTCACACTTACGNTGTTGCAGCATCCCCACAGTCATGAGAGGCCAGGCGAGGAGATGCATACCTCGATGTGAGTGATATTGAGTTGGCCATACCCAGCCAATAGCATGATCACCAAGCCATGTCTACCCAGTCACATGACCACCAATCTACGCCCACCACTTAAGCCACACCCACAGAACCAATTGTTAAAGATTTGAATCCCACCACTGAAGTCAGAGCAGTAATAGACACATAGAGGCTGCTATGGCAATCAAAAGTGAGTAACAGAAATGAAGTAAAGAAATAGGAAATGGTAAAGAAATAGTGTGAAACTGACAGAAGGTAGAAGCTTTTCAAAAGAAGAAAGGTCTTCTGATCATGCTTTTTGAGGATATTAGGGGCTAGCAAAGAAGATTCTTGCCACAGTAAAAGGGGGAATTCACACATATCAATCCTGCATGATGTATGTTGAGAGATTCATGGATAGTAGGGTGAGGTGCTATGGAGAAGGTTATAGAGAACTGTGAAGATATGAGAATAGAATCTTATAGTGATAATGGGGCTAGTAACCCTGATGTAAACAATATGCAGGCTTATGCATATTGTTTGGTAGGCTGGCCCACCTTTTCATAAAAAAACAAACAAACTTCACACACTGAAATACTATGATAAAGAAAAGAAAAAACAAATAGTTCTGAATTTCATATATTCAATATAATGATATTCACATATAAAAGCTAAAGTACTTACTAAAATTCTTGCAAGTTTTTCTCATAAAAGAAATAAAAAATGCTTGTTCCTTATGTTGATTTATCAATATTATCATTAATTCTGATAAATCTTTCCTCCTTTTATTTCGAAGGTAAATTTGCTTAAAGTTTTTCGATCCAGGCATTTTTGGATCTAGACCATGGCAAATCTGATTAAATTGAGACCTTTTTGTGACAATTCTATCACAAGGGCTTGTGAAATTCTCAGACTATTCCAAGGTAAATATAATGCTCAGGCATATATATAACTGATTTTTAATTTCACTTGAGAGGTGTGGGCTGAAATAATTTGTGGTTGACAGTTTAAAGAGGGTCTATCTAATGAATTGCAAGATGAACTGGTTCAGGAAGGTATGGCAGGCACCTTAGAGGAGTTGATTGAATGCTGCATTACTATAAATAGACTAGAAGAATTTAGGCAGATGTCTGAGGAGATTACTCTCTTTCTACACAGTTCTAGAGACTAAGGGAAAGTGTAAAGAAAAAAAGGAAAGCTAAATTCTTGGAAATCGTCATAGATGAAGAGATTCATTTTCCAAGCTTGTGGGTTGGTTTCCAAATGTTTTGTTACCAGCCTAGGTAACATCTTCAGTGGAGTTTAGGGGAACCTTCACCCTCATCCTACACCCAAGCTACGATATTTGCCACTGTTGCAAACCTCATGGGTTTCAATTTTTTTAAAGAAAGGGTATGGTCCTTGGAGATCTCTGAGCTTGGTTGTTTTCTTGCAGACATTTCATTACCAACTTGGTAACATCCAAGAAAGTAACCAAGTTCAGAGACCCCAAAAGATTCTACAGTTCAACTCTTAGCTATAAATATTCTCTTCTAAAGGGAGATCAGCCTAACCTTCAGATTCTTCTCTCTTGACTTCTTTATTAAATCAGAATCTTTAAATTATTTATTGCTCTATTAATGAAGAGGCTCAGCCACACTGTCACTTCCTTTGTTGATCAGGTTGAGTTTATATCAGAGAAATCCATAATGGAGAACTGTGTTAAATATTTTATGGCCTAGAATAAACCTCTCACTATCTTTGCTTTGGAAGTTACAAAAAGATTGATACAATAGAGCTGCCACATGTTTCATTGCTACTACATCAATTATTCCATTCTATTCTATTAGGTTTGTGAAGAAAATTCCTTATCTTAAATCAGCTTTATTCCATCACCCTATCGGTGAAGGATCAAAGCAAGGATGCCATTGTCTTCTTTTTTTCTTCACACTTGCTATTGAACATTCAGCATCTAAGCTGAGACTAAATCACAGTTTGAAGGGACTATAGGCACAACATCTACCTAATCTTTATGCAGATGATCTGATGGTTGTATCCGAGAGCCCTAAGGATTATTAACTAGTATAGTCATTATTTAGAATTATTCATCATTTAGAATTATTTCAAAAGATGGCAGGCTTAAAGGTAAATATGCATAAATTGGAGGTCTTGTGCAGTGTTTGAAAATATATTGGATGTAAGCAGGTAATAGAACTGGGGGAAAAAGCTTAGTTTCTGAGGGAGAATTGCTGCTGTTAAAATGAAAATTATGCCAAGAATTTCATATCTGTTCTACTGTAAATTATAACTTAGCAGAGAAGAAAAAATTATGTGCTGGCAAAAAAAATCAATAAGTTTAGTTCCCTTGAGAAGAAATCTAGAATAACAATGAAACTGATAGCAAGGTCAGAAGCATGGTGGGGGGGAATTCGTTGTGTAGAATCTTACCCCCATGTCTTTCAATTAAAGTATTTTATAAAGTGCATTTGTATATGGCAGAGCACAATGTATTGTGGAGAAAATAAAATGTGAAAATGTGTCATGGAGAAAGTAACAAGCAAAATGGAGGATGCACTTTCTGCCTCTTTGTCATTTGGATATCACCAGTTCAAACTAAGTTCTCTTTCCTTTCATATCCAAACTGTCTATTCCTGCCTTCAGGTAAAGCCCTCTAAAATCTCATTTAAACCAAAGAATTGAAGCCTCACTTACCTGCTCACAATACAGTTCTATTAGTGAGGGCAGTCCTAATAATGGAATTGGAACAAAGTAACAAGGTGAGAATCCCAACATTCCATCCTTACTTAGGAACAATCCAACATTTGACATATTTCCCAGCTCCTGAAAGGATAGTTTTGCCTGATAATAAAAATTAACTCAGGTACACAAATCTGCCTGACTTCCTCAAAAATATTGTCAAAAATTCAAATTCTCAAGACTGCCCACCCTGTAAACTTCAGTTGTATATTATTTTGCATTAGATTTTTTTTTAAATATGCCCTTTAACATGATTTCATATACTTTCATATATTTTAATATAGTATTTTGGTTTGGGGTTGTGTTTTCATTGTAAGCCATCAGAGTTATACATTTGAGATGGGAGGTTATATAAATTGAATGTTCAAGGTTTTTCTTTTAAAATTGGGGTCCAACAATCAAGAGCTGCAGTGGCGCAGTGGTTAGAATGCAGTACTGCAGGCTACTTCTGGTGACTGCCACCTGACTGCAATTTGGCAGATTGAATCTCACCAGGCTCAAGGTCAACTCAGTCTTCCAAAAAGTCCTTGCTTGCTCTTCCTGAGACCATCATTGTAAACAGCCCTTAAATATCACATTTTGATTCTCACTATGTTACAGAGCCCCTGATTATGACATCGAACATGTAAACAAGCTAAATTCACTACTAACATGGACAACATCCTACATCCTGGCCCACACACTTTTATCTTTCTGTGACTTCAACTACCTCCCATTAACTGGACCCTAAATGAATGTAAACGGAAAACCCAATACATGCAACCTCTACAATGCTGTAACAAACTTGGGACTCGGAACAACTAGTAACCAACATATTTGGACTTAACAAGCTGCCCTCAATCTCATTTCTGCAATAGTTTGAATTCCAATTTATCGGAATTAACAAATTCAAGAACCCTTTCCATAAAGTGACCACAGCATGCATTGACTTTTGTCCAACATATGCTCCACAACAAAAATCATCACAAATGAATGGAATCCCAATTCTAACTTCAAAAAAGGCACTATTGATCTTATCGACAACGCATTTTCTCATCTTGATTGGCAATTTCTATTCACTGGATGCAATACTGTGAAGAACACATAACAACATAATTTTTATGACTCAACAAGAGTCATAAAACTATTAGTACCAAATAACAACTCCAAAAAACCAGACAAAACAGATTAACCCATAAGCATAAGAAGCTTCAATCCAAAGAAAGATCACTTTGGTGAAAAACAAATCTGGTCATGTTGCCAACATTCAAAAGCCAATACAAAAAATTTTCCCACGCGCAGATAAAGATTGAATGCACCCATATATCAACATTAAAAAAAGAGGAAAACCTTCTGCTGCACTAATTCCACCACACGCTTTTCTACAATTTGTAAACAACAAACTAAAAGACTCAAGGTTCCATCCCACACCTGAAAGGACCTAATGTCAAGATTGCACATGATGACACCATAAAGCAACCTCTTGACCCATATTTGCTCAGTAATTTGTAAAGCAGCAAGGAACATGCCGTATTTCCCAGTTGGAACCACAGACAACTACAATGAATCGCAATACAGAAATTTTTATAGAAGACAATGTTGAAAAAAGCACTGTGCAATCCAAAATCATCTCTATCTATTGGACCGATTGGAATATTGCCTAAACTGTTCTTAAAAAAGGTATCCACTGCACAGCCGAACAATCTAAGCATAAATCTTTGAAAACATCTTTCAGGACCAGTTCCTTGCCAAAACTGTGGGTCACAAGCCATGGTCATCCCATCTTCAAAAGGGGAGACCCCAGCTCTATTTGAAAATTCACAGACCATCTTCTTATGCTGCATCACTTGTAACAATCATGGAATCAATTATAACAAATCATTATCCTCACACTTAAGAGACAAATTAACCTACTCTCTAATAAACAATTTGGTTACAACAAAATAGTAACATCCCTGCAATCTGGAACTCTTTACACTGCAGAAACATATGACTACACAATTTGATCAGGGCAAAGAATAGACACAATCTACATAGACTTCTGTAAAGCCTTTGATCCAGTGGTACATGACAAACTACCCCTAAACTAAAATCTTACGGTATATCTGGACAACTTCAAAACTGACAGAAGCATTCCTGTCAAACAGACAACAAATGGTCAAAATTGGGAGGTCCTATCAAATCTATGTACTTCAATGGTGGTGTCCCCCCAAAGCAGTGTTCTAAGACCAACTCTCTTCATACATTACATAAATGACCTCTGTGATCATATTAAGAACAACTGCATTCTCTTTGCAGATTATGTAAAGCTATTCAACACCACAGCAATACTGTACCCTTCAAAAAACCTCGACTATGTACTCAAGAATGGTCACAACAAATGGTAAACTTTCAATCTCAACAATAAATTGCTCTGTTCTACATATTGGCAAAAAAAATCAAGAAATAAATACAGGCTAAAGTCAAGCCTGTTGATGATCCAAACACACACTGTCAAGGATCTTGGAGTAACTCATCTCTAATGATCTAAGTGGCTAGAGCTATCTGTAATGGACATAAGGCCAAAGAGAAGAGAAATTGTTAGACCTAATGCTTACATAGTGTTTTTCTCTGGTAATATTACACCAATAAACCTAGAGCATAACAAAACATTTGCTACACCAATTCGATACATCTCATCAGTCTGGAACCCACATTAACATATCTGATAGTAAACACAGTTGAGAAAGTCCAGTAAATATTTCACAAGAATAGTTCTCCACTCCTCTACTCATTGCAGAATACCTAATGCCACCCAGACTTGAATTCTAAAGACCTAGCAAACCTAGAACTATGCCCGCTTTCGGTCCGATCTAAGTAAAGTATACTAACATCAACCTTGCACATGTCCTAACTGTCAATGACTACTTCACTTCACAAACACAATGGACAATACAAAAGTAAACAACAGATATACAAATTCAAGTTAATTGCACCAACTTAATTGCAAGGAAATACGACTTCACATACAGAGTGGTCAATGTCCTGGAAATGCCTCTATCTGACTCTGTGGTTTCTTCCCCTAAACCCCCAAAAATTTTCTTAGACAGTCTATTATTGAACTTCACCCCTTTTCTAAGAGTCTGTAGGGGGCGTGCATAAATGCACACAACATGCCCTACCATCCCATCCTATTGTTTCTTTTTATTTTTCTTATAATGTATCCAGGTATAAATAAATAAAATAATAAATAAATAAACTACAATATCTGGAATAATCCCACTGAATTCTTGGAAAAGATATTTCTGTGTAGACACATAATTGTGTGTTAACTATTATTACCTAAAGCTCTCGTATTTCCTATGCACAGCCAACACAATGTATAGATGGAATGCTATAGACATTGTCGCTATGGTGTGGCATCTTTTAGTTATTCAACCATCCATGGACTAATGGTAATATAGAATAATGTTTATAAAAAACCAACATGGCCTTCCTTCCTCAAAGGGCCAATTATTTATTTCTGATTAAATTAAACATAACATTATTTTCTGTGTGCTTTTGCCAATACAATAACAAAAATTTCAAGAGCAAACTAATTGTAAATATAAAAACTAAAACAAAAGTGCTTAAAATAATGAACCACAAATGTAATTCAGTATCTTCCTGTAAATAAAATTAATAAAAGTGGATTAAAATACAATTTATACACTGAATAATTTTATTTCCTTTATGGATTTCCTGCAGTGTTTTATACTTTTAAATTCTAGACCATCTGAGTTGCAAAAATGATAAATAAATATAAGGCAGGACCATCCCATACAGTAGAGCTACCACTTCCCCCCCCCCACTGGATAGTTTTTCTCCTCATGAATCTTCCCCTGCAGACTAAAAAAATATATCCATTTCTGATGCATGCTTTCACATCTCCATGGAATACCAGGCATATGTTTCCCTTCTAAATGTATCAAGAATAATGTAATCAACAAAATAAAGAAGTGATTTTGTTCCACAAGACCCACTTATGTCAAAAATTAAATTAAAAATGATCCTATATTTTTTTCTTCAAGCCTAAGAAATGAAATAATATTTATATTAAAAAATTAAATCACTTCTTTTTCAAAGAATTAACAAAGTTAACATGGTTTCTTTATTTCCCATTAGTTCCTGCTATAGTTACAGGCAGCAATATTTCCTTCTAGATTTCTACTAGAAACAACATTCTTTCATGTTTCAGATTTTTTGGGTGTTGTGTGTGCTGAAGTACTAAAAGCCCCTGTCACACTACACAACGGATGCAAAGGGGAATGTAAAAGCGGACAAAAAGCTTGCCATCCGTTGGTTAACAGCGATGTACTCACTGCCTCCATTTTGCTTCCTCTCTATCTGTCCAGCATCCGTCTATTGACGTTTCATCCGCTAAGAAAGTTTTGAAGCTGCCCAAAACTTTTGCGCGAAATGTATCCAATTCATCCATTTGCATTCGCTACGTCATCCGCTACGCCCATCCGTTCTACATCCGTTACGCACTCTATATCCACTTAGGCAATCTGCTGAGCATCTTCCCGCAACTCGCATCCGCTCGGATGCAAGGAGGAAAGCAGAACACTGACACGTAGAACAGATCAGAACGGATGCCAAGTGGAAACAAAGCGTTTTTAAATGGAAAAACGTTCCGGCAGAGGGGACCTATCTCGGATATTAAGGATGTCTACAGGATGCCTAGAGGATCCTACAGATGCCTAGAGGATCAAAGGACATCTATACTGCCTACTAAAAAGGGGGATGCAACTTTTCGTCGCACTCACTTTCAGATACAGCAGCCCAAGATGTGCAGACCTCTGCAGCCTTCATTTGAACTCTTGGCTCTTCAACAGCACCATCATGTTCCAATGTGGATCGTAACACAGTCCTTTGGCAGCCACCATCCTCGGCAACAGTGTGAAGCCATTACATGGCTCTGTGAACTCTACTACGGGAAGAAAAGGAGAGCGCCAAGAAGCATCTGGGTCACAAAGATGGATGGCCAGAAGAGCAGAGTACGGGTCTATTACAACAAACTGATGGTGGAGTGAGGAACGAAGACACTCGTGCATTCAGACACTTCATGAAGGATGCCTCCAGCCATGTTTGACAAGTTTGTGCAGCGCCTGACACCAGGTTTGACCAAGACAAACACCACTTCCGGCCCAGCCTGGATGGGCTCCAAGTGGCAACTCACTCTGCCGACCACACCTGCCTCAGGGACCACTACAGGAGCATGCCAGTAGGCTGGAGGGTGGCCACAACAACACCATCAGCATGTGGTCAGAGAAGTAGTGCAGGCCCACATCGAAGAATACCTGCAGGAGCTCTCCAGTGCCCTCCCCACTGATGAAGGATGGAAGAAGTTGCAAGAGAGTGGTACAAGTGGAAACTTCCCCCCACACCGTTGGAGCCATAAGATGGCAGCCACGTGGCCTTGCAAAGCACCACCGCAAGTCGGGGTCCACTTATTTGCAATGACAAAGGGCTTCTTCAGCATCGTCCTCTTCTGCCATGGTCGAAGCTGACTACAAGTTCATGTACATCGATGCCTTCAGGCAGCGGCTCATGTTTTTTTTTTTTCAATGCCCAGGTATACAACACCAAGTGACCTCAAGGAGGGCTGCGAAGGCAACCTCATCATGGGCTTTCCAGATCCAGACCGCCCTGCCCAACGACACGCAAGATGTGCCTATCTTCATCCGTGGGGAGACGCCTTCTCCCTCAGAACCTACCTTGAACCCTAACACCTCCAGATGCCTCACCCGTGAAGAGAGGATCTTCAACTACAGGCTTCCAGGGCAAGGCCGGTGGTGGGAGAATGCCTTTGCATCTCCGCTAAAAGGTTCCAAGGTACTTCTCACCACCATGCAGCATTTGCCAGAGACCGTGAGGGAGGACGTGTAAGCCTTTGCTGGATCATGCACAATCTCATGCGCACCCCGCTACCCTCGTCTTGGCAGAACAGGCTCGTGGACCTCCAACAGGCAATGGGGACATGAGCCTGGGGAATGGAGGCAAAGGGGCGAACTGATAGACACTGGGAGGATGTCCCAAGGCCCCAACAGAGCTTCATGTGAAGGAAGAACAGGGCACACCTCCTGAGACACTCGGCTGCAACTCCCCAAGCTGGAGCATGGAGTGGCAAGATAGGATGATAGATGATTAATGGGTGCTTCCTTCAGCCTGTCTCATCAACAGCGGATGATGATTGGGCCATGTAACTGTTGGGTGGCCCTACAATGACAGGGAGTTAATAAAGAGTTATGTTTTTGTTGACATGTGTGGATGATTACTACATTATATTGATAATTAAAAGGCACAGGTGTGGCAGCAGGGAGGGTGGCACCATGCCTTGCACTGGAGGCTTACTCTATCCACTCGCTATCCTTACCCATCCCACAGCTATTACCTTCCAAAGGTATAACGCCCATCCCACAGCTATTACCCATAACCCAAATGTATCTGCCATCCCAACAGCTATTACCCATCCCAAAGGTATCTCCTGCCATCCACAACTATTCACATAACCAAAGGTAATCCCTGCCCTATCCCACTGCTATCTTCACCATACCCAACAAGCATGCAAAAACGCGCTTAAACATTTCTAAAAGTTCACCAAGAACTTTATTAAAAAAAAGAAAATGAAGCAAGTGTGTGAATCAAAGATAAACTTATTGAACAACAAGCTGTAAAACAAAATGAACCAAGTCAGTGGTCCAAATAAACTCTACAGGTAGCCCAGCTTACCCCGCTCGGCATTCTATTGGTCACTCGGAGGTGTGCCCAGTCTCAGGGGTGAAGGGTCAGGTGCTTGCGGAGGTGGGTGGTGCTGGAGTGGCTGGTCTGAAGCACCAACAGGGGTGCCTGGCCCCAAGAGGCAACAGTGGTGACAGTGTGTTGAGAAAAGCTCTCATGACAGCTGGCTCAGACCGTGATGCTGGAGAGGTCCTTCCTCATGCCTGGGGGTGTTCAGCCCCCAAAGTCCTGATGACAGATGTAAGCTGAGGCCGGGCTTGCGGTGGGTGGAGGAAGGAGTAGTGTATGGGGCTTATCTTTGTCACAGCTGGGTGAGGCTGGCGTGGGTGGCATCGGTGGTGGTGGGTGGCACGCTGTTTGTTGGTGCATCATTGGGGTGGCTGGCATCGGTGGCATCAGTGGACCGCGGTGAACAACCGGTGTCGCCCGATTACTCTGTGCCTGGACTGGGAAGGGCTGCTTCCCTCGTGCTGCTGGAACTTCCTGGTAGCCGTAGCCCTGTAGGTGAGGGGCTGTGGAAGCCTTGTATCGGAAGGGATATCACTGGGTGGAGGAGCACGATATGGACTCGGGTGGGAGCAGGTGGCCTCTGGGTCTGGAGGTTGGTGAAGCAAGCTCGTGATCCGGTCCCTTCACCACCTGGTACTGGGGGATCCTCCATGTCCTCAGGCCTGGTTGACATAGGTGAGGAAGGGCTTGCGGTTGGCAGATGAGGAGTCGGCTGTGGACCAGCTGAGAGACAGAGATCTATGCTGGTGCGGAATGGTGTCCCTGATGCTCCAGCAGGACAGGTGGGCTCTGCCCCTCCTGCTGTGTCTGGCTCTCTGCTTTCTGTGGGAGGTGGGCAGCTGGGGGGTGGGATGCGGCTACAACTGTGGTGGACTTGATGTCTCCTTTCTCCACCACACCAAGGAGTCCTCCGCGCTCCCACCACGGTTACAAACAGCTTGTCCGCTTGGGTTCTCCACCGTGGCACGCTCCACAGAAACCTTTGCCTGAGACAGGGACTTGACTCTCGGCCGGAAGATAACTGTTGTCTCCACCGAAGGCTGCCAGAGAGAGAGGGTAACAGGAGGGGCTCTGGTGCTCCTCCTGGTGGTGGATATGCCAACTCTCCAGGAAGCTGCACCTGGCCATGACGTAGGTCTCTCTGTCCGTCAGCTTTACTGTTGCCTGGCCAGATTTTATCTTCAGATGCAGCTTCCCCTAACCACCGGTGTGCAGTATGTTTCCAACGCAGCTGAGGAGACAACCTCCCGAAGTTGTTACCCATAACCTCCACCCTCTCTCTTCCAGCCCGCCTGCTTCCGTGTGGTGTCCCTGTACAGCCCGTGTCCGCTTGCCCACACAGATAGTCCATTCTCTCTCAGCCACTCCAGACCTCATCCCTCATGTTCCTGCCTCACATGAAGTATTCTCCTCTCCCGTCCCGACATCTCCTCCTTCCTCCTTTTGCCAGGACCAGATGGGCCGCTCCATCAGAGGGCTTCCAGTTTGTAGGGGCTTCTCCTCCACACCCACCAGCACCAGCAGCACAGCAGGATCATCATCATCATCATCACCAGCAGAGATCATCATCAATCATCATCATCAGCAGCAGCAGCAGCAGCAGGATCAGCAGGATCAGGATCACGCAGCAGCAGAGTATCACCAGGATGCCCAGAGCACCAGCACCAGCAGCACCCGTAGCACCAGCAGCACAACCAGCAGCACCAGCAAGCACCAGCAGGACAAGGAGCACAGAGCAGGACCGAAGCAGGACAAGCAAGACCAGGACCACAAGCCAGTAACGAAGCACGTAACGAGCAAGTCCAGGAGCAACGAGCAGACGAGCAAGTCCAGGAGCAACGAGCCAGGACGCAGCAGGATCAGCAGCAGCCTTTCAGCAGAGTACGCACAGAAACCACCATGCCAGGAAGCAGCGTTCAGCAGAAGCTCCAGCAACAGAAGAGCGAGCCGAGCAGCAGAAGCCCAGCAGAAGCAGAGTCAGGGACAGGGGGCGGGAGGGGTGGCCCTGTCCCTCTTGCCAGGGGATGGTGGCAGGTTGCTGAGACACTTTCGCTTCTTCCCCCATGGTTGTGGGGTTGCTGGCGTGCAGGGTAAGGGCTGGCAGGTGAGGCTGGCAGGGGAGGTCTGGGCAGGCACCAAGGCTGGCAGGAAGGCGGCTTGCACCCAAGGCTGGTCACCAAAGGCTTGGCAGGAGCCTGGCACCAAGCCTGTGCAGGAAGGCTGGCAGGAAGCCTGGCAGGAAAGCCTGGAGGAAGGCAGGCAAGGACAAGGACAAGGCAGCAAGGCTTTGGCAAGCATGGCCAGGCACCATGGCTGGCCAGGCAGACTGCCTGGCAGGGAGTCTGGAAGGCAGGCCTGGCAGCGAAGGTGTCAGGCAGCAGACAGCAAGGGCTGGTCAGGGAGGCCTGGCTCAGGATGGCTTTGGACGGGCAGGCTGGCAGAAGGCTGGCAGCAAGGCTGCAGGCAGGCATTTGCAGGCAGGGCAGGCAAGGACTTGATGTAATCCTGGCAGCAGGTCTTTCCTCCGAATGCTGGCCACGTGCGAGCTGCCTTCCCTTTATATCAATCAGCGTGCTTGTGGCAATGCTATCCCCCCGCATGCGCAATTACCGCAAGGCATCTCGTTAGGCTTTCACTGTGGGGGGTTTGCATCACTAGGCCCTTCCGCTCTGCATCTGCTCATCCGCTGTGCATCCCGCTGCTGCATCCGCTTCATCCGTTTCCGCGTCTGCTTTGCTGCGGCCCCCGGAAGCCCTGCTGGATGTACCATTCGCCATCCTTCCGCTTCCATCCGCTAGCTTTCCGTTCCGGCATGGCGCTTTCCATCCACCTGCATCTCCCCCACGAAATCCGTGTTATCGCTCCGGTTATGACATTCTTTTGAAATTTTTGCCCCTTTTGAGAGCGGATAACAACGGATGGAACATTTTGCTCGTCCGTTGTGCCCGTTTTGCATCTGTTGGGCAGTGTGACAGGGCCTTTAAGAGCATGTTATATTGATGCTGATAAATTCTAAAATTCTATAATAGTTTATCTTAGTTTTATATTTATTTCAGTCAGTAAAAAGTATTTTTTTTAAAATTTTTGCTCTTTTCCAGAATGATATAACAAAGTAAATGGTGGTAGTCCATAGCTTCTTCTCATACACTTTGATTAATAATCATGTCTGTGTAATCGCCCAAAGGTGCTTTTTCAAAAAGCAACTGGACTTTGTTTTTCCTTAAAGACTTCTCATCCAAGAAGTTTCTTTAGTTCTGACAGAACTGAACTGAAGAAGCTTGTTGGATGAGAAGCAAAATGTCTTCAAGGGGAAAAAGATCCAGTTGCTTTTTGGAAAAGCACCTTTGGGACAACCATGACCTGTATGACTGATTTTTTGTTGTTGAGTGAACTGGTATTATTCCTAGATCCTTTTTTTTCTTCATTACATCTTTTAAACCATATCCCTGTTCTATCATAATGATTTCCAAAGAAACAAACTCTTAATTTGTTTCAAGCAAACAAGCATGCTTCTGTAAGCATTCCTAAAATCAGATCATAAAGACCAAGGATCAGAGTCAAATTCCTGTTAATTCTATAAATATGTAATATCTAATTTCTGCAGGATAGCATTTACCATCATTGAATTTTTGTAAGTCAGGATAACATATGTTAGGATGAGGAAATAATTGCTAATAAAAAATAATTAAAGAGCAGGTATCCTTCACTTTACTTGCGATGATGGGCACATTCATGTGCATACTCACATGGTCATTCAACTACACTACACACACACAAACTCGTCAAATGAAATTAAGTTTTAAAAAGAGCTTCAATTGAAATAATCAGAGACCACTTAAACTATTTAGAGGGAAGTTAAAGTGGAACTGAGCATTGGAGAGAAGTCATGCTTCTACAACACAACCGGCTTTAGAATGTCACCTTGTACCACAGTCAAACTACTGTATTTTCAAACCTTGAACTTGAGGAAAAAGTTGCCTCCTATCAGATGTAGAACTGAGCTAGAGCTTTTTCTTCTCCCCTGGCTTGAAGAGTAAGAAAATGCTCAGAAAAGGTTTGCTGTTCAGGCTCATGCACATACTCATTCATGACCTATTATGACTTTCCAAGAAGCAACTCAACTCCAACCTTACTTCATGTGCAAAGAATGTCTCACTTAGTCAATCATGTATCTTGGCAGAACTGTCCATAAGTTTGTACATACCACAGCTGCTTTGGGAGAGAAATAATTTATTATAGATAATAATTATTTATATACTATATATACCATTTTGGGAGAATCATAGCATTATAAATTGCATTATAAAAAATACATAATTATAATGACCATATTTTGTAAAGAACAAACCTGAAAAATAAACAAATCTGAAAGAGGGACATCATATTTTATTTGTTTGTTTGTTCATTCATAAATTCATTTATTCATATATTTATTTATTTAAAACAATTATACAGCTGCCTACCTGATAGCAAACTCTGGCTACCACCTAATCAAACATTAAAACAATGCCAGTATTAAAACAACATAAAAACCATATTAACAGTATTAAAACCATAAATGTAAAAAAAAAACAACAACCCTGGCTCCAAGTTAAACTTCCGACATGTAGTCACTTTATTCAATTCAAATGCTTGGAGGAGAAGACCAAGCTTTTAATTAAAAAAAAAAGTTTATTATTATAACTTTACAAAGGAAAGTTCAAGAGCAAAATCAAGAAAAACTTCATCAAAAACACATATTTCAGTAAAAAAAACCTGAAATTGAACAGTGTATGTAAATTTATTTTTAAAACACTATTCAATTTCCATGTTTTTCACAGGACTGTGAAAGTGCATTAAGTGGTGCCATTTGTATGGAAAAAATTAAACATCCAAACTAAAAGACAAAAATAAGCTTTTGAAAAAAAATATCTAAAGGGCAGATTTCTAAAATAAAGGACAAATGGTCAATGTATATATAATGAGAGGAATTTAAATCAGAAATCATCAGAAAGATGGTTCAAATGGGAGATGATCAGAAATCATCTCCCATTTGAATTGTGTGTGTGTTTGTACTTATGTGCTTATGTGTGTATAAGTATTCTGTAGCAGTGATGGCTAACCTTTTTGGCACCAAGTGCCCAAAGTGCACATGTATCCCCAAAATACAATATGCGTGTGTCCCCATGCATGTGCCCCACACTCACATACACCCTGCCCCCCGCACAGGAGATGTGCACGCACATGCGCAAGAGAGATGATCTGGGACAACAGCTCATGTACCCACAGAGAGTGGTCTGTGTGCCCTCTCTGGCATGCGTGCCATAGATTCTCCATCTCGGTACTAAAGTATAGTATTCTTTACCAAGAATTTAAGTTACATTTCATGGGTATTTTGGAAATCAGAGTGCTAGATTGAATAGCTTTAAAGTAGCCTGGGATGGAAAGAGACCTTTAATTGTCTTGTGTCCTGATGAACCAGGTGAATAGGGAGGATATTTCACAAATTAATTAATAGACATTATCTTAGTAAAGTTTACTTAGTAAAATAAGTAAAGATGGTGGCTTCAATTATACAACAACTCCATTTTCTAGGCAAACTGGTTGTACAAATTATACCTATGAATGCCCCCCATATTTTATATTCTTTATTTAAAACAATGTATATTTTCAAAAGAGATAATTAATATTAATAAATGGAGAAAATTGCTAAAGTTATACATTAATGGTCAGTATACATTTTGACTCCACCCCCCCCCCAAAAAAAAGCCCAGGGATAGGTGAAACTACCATCCAGAGTTTGGTTTAAGATGGGTAGCTGTATAAATGTTTTAAATAAACAATTAATAAGCATTAGTAAAAGTTAAAGCATTCCAAGTAAAGTACATTGGGTTGTTTTTATGATATAAAGTTTATATAAGTTATAGCCAAGGCTTCCTGATGTAGCACCAATCAAAGCCTTGAGTCCTATCCTAGGTCTTCAGGAAGGATTCAGCAGGTGGGTAAAAATGCCAAACCCAAACTAAACATCTGGCTGACTGTATGAACAACCATAATAATTTCAGATAGATTAATTTGGGCATGAAGAAACTGGTTTTTCTAGTACAGGTCTTCAAGAACAGAATTGACCTTTTTGGCTTACCATATTGAGATCATCAATTTTGAGTCCAGAGAATATTTATTCCATTTTTACATAAATATTAACATATCTGCCATATTTTGAATATCTTGTCACAAATTAAGCCTTCATCTCAAAAGATGATATATGATATTTGATACATGATACGTGTTATATATGATATATATGATATATGACATAAACTACAGAATCTCTTCCCATACCTTCCCTCTCTCCCTCCCTCTTCCCATCTCTCTTTTCTCGCCTAGAAAATTGCTGGGACAAATTACTTTATCCAAGAGTCTACACCAATTGTTTTTTTTTCCAAAGACTTTTAACAGTAGGATAAGGATTGAGTACTCTAGATTTATATTTAATATAAAGGGAAGCAGTCTTGTGTGACTCCTATTCTTTCTTTTTATTTTCCTAGTTCTTTTCCATTTTTCTGATTTCTAAATCACCCATTATAGGAATCCAATCATCTCTTTTGTGGGGATAATGTTTATTCTTAGATTCCATATAACATCTTTATTTGTACATGTAGCAATGACACAAAGAAATATATCTATATAGATTAGATGGGAGGGAGGGAGGGAGGGAAGGAAGGAAGGAAGGAAGGAAGGAAGGAAGGAAGGAAGGAAGGAAGGAAGGAAGGATGGGATATCAGTTCTATGAAGTCATGTATAGAAAATAAGCAATCCTACCACAGTGTCTATGTCTTTTAGCTGGCATCAAAATTTTCATAGGACAATTCATATTAATTCCCTGGAGTTCTCTGACAGGTCAAAAATTGTTCTAAAGGCAGACTATTTTCTAAAAAACAAGTGATGTGTGAAGAAAAACTGAAGTTTTTATACATTGTATATTTACTCATACAATATTTTTGTAATGCAAAAGAACAGATCACAAATGCATCTCTATCTAGCTATCTTTGAGTGCTTGACTGCAAATCTCATTCATTCATTCATTCATCCATTCATTCATTATTGTTAAAGAGTTAACCTGCAAATGATACTTTATTTCATAAAGCAAATTTTATCCATTAAATATGATTGTCGCTAAAAAAAAATCCACAACTGATTCAGGCTTGGATTTAGAGTGTGATCCAGAATTCTAATGGGGGGCTTCAGAAGAGCAGGAAAAATCATTGCAGTTTTGTAAGCACAGGTGTCCAATAGAAGCCACAACTGACTCAAGACATACCTTATACCATTTGTGCAATGACATAATGGCATATATGAGGTCACTTGCCTCCTTGCTCCCCCTTGTGGATGTCCATGGTAGCATTCTACAACATCCATTTGCTGACAATTTTGGATTAAGAATTAAGGAAGTTATTTCTGATTACTTAAGGAGACATAGAAGATGATGAGCAGAACTTTAATGGCATTATTAAAGCTAAATCAAGAATTTAAAATATGGATATTGTTCTTGTTTGACAAAAGATTTCAAATCATATAATATTGAGGTGAAAATCTAAGAAGTGATATTTATTAGAGTTAGGTTACTTCAAAATTATATGTGATGAAGAAACCCATTTATTATAAATAATAGAAATCGAATTATTTTCTCATTGATCTTAAGAAAAAAAATCTCCATTTGCTGATGTTTTATAATGCAATTTTTGTTTTGTTTTTTAAAAAAACCTAATTCCATTATTTCAATATTACTAAAATAGGAAGTATATGGTGAATTTTCAAAAAAGAAGACCTGACTTTTTTCAGTTTAAGAACTCCTCTATGGACTTTAGCTAAGCTGTATAATGTATTGTTCTAAGGTTTTCAGAATGTCAAAGGATTCCACATGACCTATTGTCCCAGGGATTGTATCAGTGTATTTCTTAAGAGTATATTTCATTTCACACAAATGAGTACAAATGGCTATTCCTCTGTGGGTTTGGCCATTGATGACCATCACCTAAGGTTAAAGATAACGTGTTAGATTCATGGTTGTCTTTTAATTCAGCAGTCTTGAACCTTTGACCCTAAGGGGTGCATAGAGTTCATCAGGGTAACATTTAAATGTACTGAAAGTTCAGACCATGACCTTCAATGTGTAAAAAATGAATTGACTCCTTGCTACCATATTGTTATGATCAATCAGTGGTGTTTAGGTACATGATGGCATGAAAAAACCAAACACATTTGAAGCAACATTGCTGTTTTCTCTCTCCCCTTTTCTTTGCAAAACAAAATATATTCCTGCTTTCTAATTTGTTATAGGCTTTTAACACTGATCCAGTGCAATTTAATTTTTATAGCTACATGGATTATTTTGTGTGTATGCATGCCTATGCACCCATACCAGACAAGCAATTATTTCATTTCACTGACACCTTCAGCTATTATTTTTTTCTTTCTTGTGAAATATAATTAAAAGGTTTCTTCTTCCTTCTTTCCTTTCTTTCTTCTTCAGAAATGTGGGAGAAAGTTCCTCTGTGAATTTGGTATCAAATTAAAAAAAAATGATGTGATATAAGGTCTGTAGTTTATAGAGCTGTATTTGAGTACATTTCAATGGAATGTTTGTTAAACAGGGGGGAAAAATCAGCCTGCCATTGTCAGTAGTCTAAGAGAATTAGGTGATGCAGGAACAAGAAGAATCTGAGTAGCTTGCATTTAATGAGCACTTACTGGTCCCAAATAAATTAGACAGATTTGTCTTGTTTTATGAGCAAGATCCTGTTTTTCTATCGCCTGCTCTTTGTGCTGGTAGTCAGGACGGATCTGGCTCTTTGGATACTAAATAAGCAGCTCATTCAATTGGTCCTTTTGCCTAAGGTCTGCTTGCACACCAGTGCCAGAATCACAGGCTCTTTGTGCACTGCCCTCCCTGCATGTGTCTGCTCTCCTCTGGCTAGTCAGGATATTTTTTTTTTGTCTCTGATGCTTAATAAGCTTTGAGCCCGTAGTCAAATGTGGTGGGAACGAGGACAGGACGAGGGTCCTTAGTGAAGGTGTTTGTTGTTAAATAGAACAATTCAGCTGTCTCTTTAGAAACTGCGACAAAAGGAAATGCTCCCTGCTGAAAATTTTCTTAGCCTGTTGCACAAAAGATGAAGTTTGTTTAAGAAATTGCTGCTAAAGAAAGCGTCAACCCATTAAGGTAATTATATGGAACCTGTGCTGTATAACAGCTTAATTGATGTTAATGTTTGTCTAATTGGTGATTGGGAGAGTGCAAAGGACGAAAGGTCTTCATAGCACTTTCAGTCACGGCTTTGAAAGGGGTTCTTCTGGTTTTCACAGTTATAACAATGCCTGTGCGTCTTTCTCAGATTACGCCTTGTTTGCAGCCCCTTACAGCATTCTGCTCCACTACTTAAAGCATAAAATAAGGGTGAAGAGCCATTGTCTAATGCAGCCTTTTTCAAAGAGTGTTTCTGACAGGGATTGTTCGAGGAATCAGGCAGGAGAAGAGGGAGTGGAAGAGGTGAAAGCCACTATCACCCACTTGTGTCACATCCCCAATGAGCTGCAAGAGAGGCCTAATTGCTGCATCTGGGGTTTTTCTCCCACCCCCTCCGAGCTTCCATTCTCCCCAGCAAGATGCTTCCTCCGATGCCACATGCGCTAGTGAATCTCACAAACAAAATAACACACACACAACCTTTACTGGCATTTTCCAAAAAGGGCATCGAAAGAATGGCTAAAGGAGACATAAATCGAAGAACAACCAATAATAACCTTGAAATAGTCATAGTCATAATAGCCACATTGACCCAACAGCTCATTTTCTGGAGATGCTCACTGGAGATGCTTTATTAAGTAGGAGATGCAATCATGTTATGAGCGGAAGAGAAAAAGGGGTGGATTGTAAACACATAAACAGTGAGTGTAGTAAAAGACCTAGCCTTTAAAGGAGGGAGGGAGACCATTCCTCTCAAACAAAATTTCGTTATTGCAAAAACCTCCTGGTAATAGTATCTGAATGCATGTTGAAGAAGGAGAGCTCAGCTATATTTATACTGTGCCCATCCAGGAAAAATAAAAACAAACAAAGCCGAGCTGCCCCAAGTTTCTTTTCCCATTGCAGCAATCCTCACAAGCACACTGAAACAAAATCTGTTTCTGTTCTCTCCACGTCAGATCTCCAGTTTCCAGAATTCTTGAATTCACATGCTTCTCTTGTAAAAGATTGATATCTTAGTGTCATCCTTTGTCTTTTCTATATACATGCACAGACTGTGTTTCAGGCTATAGCTGTAATGAGGAAATGATGACTTTTATCAATCTTATTAAACATATCCAGAAGATACCCATTTTAATAAGGGGCCAATTACTATGTGTATCTTCCCTAGAAGGAACATAGCTTTTACCTTGTTCTTTGGCTCTCTATATCTTTAATTAATTGAATCTTGAAAACGCTGGACTTTCAGCTTAAGAAAAGCATGAAGAAGGGAACTTAACAACACTGCCTACTCCTTTATGTCTAGAAAGGGCTGAAAAAAAACACCTGTAATGCTAAAAGACTCAGGCTTTTGTCCGTTTCTAATATTACTTTTCTGCCTAATTGCCATCACTGCTACGTACATTAGGCCTTTTTTCAGCAGGGTTAAAACAGGGCCAGTGATGAATGGAAAACTGATTGTACTGCTGTCAAACTTGAATGTGAGGCTTATTCTAGAGATAGAAGTATGAGGAAAAGGACAGAGAATTGCACTTCATTAAAGCTCTACCAAGCTGATTGGAGTGGAGGAGGTAATTGAGATTTAAAGTGGCATTCCCATCACACTGTCCCTTTTTCAACTTAACAACTGTCATTCAAGCCACATAGGGCAACAATTGGCCAGATTTCCCAGCTCTTTGGAGTAATAAAACAGACACTCACCTTCTGGCTATTCACTTTACTTACTTTGTTCTAATTTCCAATTCATGTGTCATTAGGGAACGAAGATTGACAAGAAATAGCTTTGACCTCACAGATTTGACCTTCAACCTAAGAGACCCAATTCTAGACTGAACTTAGGTTGGAGTATGCTCAGAACACCTTTCCATTGCACAAGGGTGAATGGCAGTTTTTTCCCCCCACCATGATTTGTACCACCCCCTGCTTGCCACTACATTTAGACTATGAGACATGTCAACTGCCTGTCACAATTACAATAGACACAGCAAACCAGAATTTCCCTCAAATCCAAGGGGAACTTCCTGAACAAAGAGCAAATTTTTACTGCACAGATTTTTGAGACCTCCAATTTGTGCCAGCATAATGAATGCAGCACAGACAAATAGGTAGTTGTTAATTATCCCAGCAATTTCTTTTTTTAAAGTGCTAACAACACAGCATGCTAAGCCTTCATATCTTACACTGTTACCTGATGATCTCATCATATTTAAAAAGATGGTATCTCAGGGGAAGGCATTATTGCCAGTGTTCATGACAATATATTGCATGGAAATAATCCCATATATTTATCATGATTTAAACATAAGTACTCATGACATAGTAGAAATATAGACTTGACTATACCTTTCACAGTGGGCTGAAGTCATCTTACCTATATAGAAAGCCTTAAAGTGTAATTTGATCATTATATTTACCTTGGGCAATTACTCTAAGGCTTGTATATACCAATTTAGTGTCATATTACTCATCAGAGCAATTTGTGGATGAATAATAACCAAAGGGCAGGACCTATGACCTCAATAAGAACCCTCAATGAATGTTATGCTTTTTCATAGCTGCTTTTCAGAGTGCAACAGAAATTTGATGCCAGCATTTCATTGTGTTTGATGCATTGTTTCTGTTCCTTCATATTTTGTGAATAAATATTTGGAAGATTTTAGTATTCCTCCACCGCCAACAATCACAATAATTACATGTGTCATTTCATTTATTACTGGATCTTTAAGAACTTGATCTTGTCTTCTTTTTTAATTTCCTGTAAATCAGTTTGAAAACACACACAGGTTACTTCGATGCATCAACATTAGCTTAATGAGACATGCAATCACTTCGCTCTTTCCCCACCGTATGATATTCATTTTTCTACATCAAAAGGAAACAATATTGGCAGTCTACTTCATTGACTTCCCTCTAATGGGATACACAGTCATTTAGTTTTCTTCTATAATATTCACATGTCTCTTACAAAGAATATTTGCATGGCTCATTGTGTTGTGCTCTTGTTTCTGAATTCCCCATTCATGTTGCTGAAGAAAGCAAATAAAATGTGTGCTATTTTCTAACAGAAGGAGGTATAAACTTCTGTGAAGTCTCACAGTTGTCACCATGTCATTTATAAGTCCTGCTAAAATTCTCTACCTTTCCCAAATTTAAGTAGATTTCAAAAGTGCTTGCTTCTGTTCAAAAGCTAGCAATTAGCATATCAATGCAACAGAATCATTTCAGAACAGTGAACATATCCAGCATATGACATGGTAATACTTTACTAATAATTATAAAAACCCCTGCATGCTACTGAATACACAGTACTATTCCATCACAATGGTATGGAAAACAAGGCTTTGTGTTAATGAAAATGCATTATTTTACCATTACTCTACACTGTTTGTATATTTATGTATTAGGCAGTTTTAGTATTTCATTATATCCACCAGAACTAATCTTGGTGTGTGTGTGTATGTTTCCACACTAAACCTTGGAGTGTGTATATTTTACACACACACACACACACACATTTCCTCTTTCTCTGGTGTACATTTTAATGTTTTCAAAGGTCAACGAAGGTCAGGACTTGTGGGCTGTATCTCAACAGTGCATTTGTGGTCATCCAAAGAAAGAATCTTCTAACCACTGGTACTACTGTTGAGGTTCCTTTTATCCTGCACCTGTGACAATTATTCTGTGTTAGTGAAGCTAACAGGAGTCAGGTTTTAGGTCAGGGATCAGAGCACTGCCAAGAGGAAGTTAGTCTTCAGTCCACTAAATCTGTTATCGTTTTCATCTAATGTGACATCCATCTGTCAGTCAGGGAATTTAGGCAATTGTCTTATTCTAAGTGCAGCACTTTTTGTTTCAAACCATTCACGTATTCCTACTTTTCCCATCATTACATTTTTCCACTTCTGCAAACCCCCATGCACACCCAAATCAGATTCTTCCCACTCAGTTGGCCTGAGGACTCTGAGATTTTCCACACAAAAAATGGTTCCTCTTCTGAGATTGAACGATTTGCTTGAAAACTTGGGTGCTTGTTTAATTTAATTTATTTTTTTATCATTCAGGATAAAAAATGAGTTCAAGGAAGTATATCCAGCTATTAAAAAAATTCAGTTTTTTCATACATAGTGCATACTAATTAAAAATAAAATAAACAAGAAAAATCTGAAAATGTGCTCCCCTCACATTTATAAAAGTTATGAAAAGGTACAGTCTTGCATAATTTGTAATATCAAACTGCAAAGTTGCAGATATGAGGATAAAAGACATATCCACTTCATGGGATAGAATGTAATCTCATTCATATTTCCAATTTCTCCTGTTGTCAAATATCTAGGACACTTTTTCATATTTTACTTCTCAACTTGCTTGCAAAACTAAAGGCCCTGTCACACTGCCCAACGGATGCAAAACGGACACAACGGACGAGCAAAATGTTGTTATCACGCTCTCAGAAGGGGCAAAATTTGCATAACTGGAGTGGATAACACGGACAGGGCAGAGGACGCAGGGCGGATGGAAAGCAGAATGCGGAACGAAAGCCTAGCGGATGGAAGCAGATGGGAGTGGATGGCACATCGCAGGGCTTCCGGGGGGCCTCAGCAAAGCAGAAGAGGAACGGATACAGCGGATGCAGAATGGATGCACAGCGGAATGAAGCGGATGCACAGCGGATGCCAGCAGAGCCTAGGGATGCCGAGCGTTAATTGCGCATTGCGGGGAGGATGCATTGCGTCAGCCCTGCGGATATAACGGAAGCAGCTCGGAAGCAGGTCACCATTCAGAGGAAAGACCTTGCTTCCAGACACATCATCGACTGCCTTGCTGTACTGCCTGCATGTCTTGCCTGCCAGCCCGTATGCCTCACCTCCCATGCCAGCCTCCCTGTCAGCCCGCCTTCTGCCTGCCCCTTGCCAGCTTCCTGCCAGCCTTCCCTGCCAGCCTTTGCTGTCCCTGCCTGCCTGCCGCCTTCCTGCCAGGCCAGTCTGCTGCCAGGTTGGTTGCCTGCCTGCCTGCAGCCCTTGGTTTCATGCCTGCCTGCCAGCCTTCCTGCCAGCCTTGGTGCCTGCCTCCTGCAAGCCATCCTGCCCAGCTTCGGTTCCTGCCAAAGCCTTCCTGCCAGCCAGCAACCACAACCATGCGGAGCACAGCAAGCCCTCAGCCATTCTGCTGCCAGCCCTAGCAAGAGGGACAGGGCTTACCATCCCGGCCCCTGCGCCCACTTGGTTCTGCTGGGGCTCTTGAGCACGGGCTCGCTCTTCTGGGGCTGGGGCTTCTGCTGCTTCTTCTGCTTTGGAGGAGAGCTGATGGACAAGCACTCAGCAAACCAGCCAACCGCCACAGCACCTGCCACCCTTCACCCCTGAGACTGACGACCAAGAGGATGCAGAGATCATTGCTAGTTTTGTTAATAAAGTCTATTTTTGAATTCACACACTTGCTTCATTCTTCTTTTTTTTAATAAAGTCATGCTGGAAACTTTTAAGAAATGGTTTAAGCTTTGCATGCTTGTGGGATGGTTAAAGAAAGCAGTGGGATGGGCAGGGATACCTTTGTGGATGGGGTAATAGCTGTGGAATAGATAGCCTCCAGTGCAAGCATAGTGGGACTGTATGGTCCACCCCTCCCGGTGCCAACAGTATGCCCTTTTTATTATCACATAACAAGGTAATTCATTGATCCAACATTTAAACATAAACAACCACACTCTTTCATTTAAATGCCCTATTCATTGTAGGGCCACCAACATAACATGGCCCAATCTCATCAGTGTGATGAGACAGGCTGAAGAAGCATCCATAAAAGCATCTATCATCCTGTCTTGCCACTCACTGCTCCAGCTGGGGAGTTTGCACCCAGTGTTTTCAGGAGGTTTTGCGGCTGCTTTCTTCCTCTTCACGTGAGGTCTGTCTGGGCACTTGCACATCCACAGTATTCTATCAGGTTTCACACCTTGCCTCCATTTCCCCAGGCTCCATGTCCCCATTGCTGTTGAGGTCCACGTAGCCTTTCTGCAAGGACGTACGGGCTCCATATATGATACGGCTGTGCAATGAGATTGTGCAGGAATGCAGAAGCTTCCACATGATGCTCCATCTAATTCTTCGTGTGTTACCGCCGTATGCTTGCGATCGCGTGGTGAGAAAGTACCTGGAACCTGTTGGCCAGGATGGCCAAAGGCGTTATCCTCCACCACCCGCCTGTGCCTGGACAGGCCTGTAGTGAAGATTCCTCTCTTCATGGGTGAGGAGTCTGGAAGTGTAGGGTTCATGAGCTTAGGTTGTGAGGGAGAAGGCGTCATCCCCCAGATGAAAGTAGGCACATCTTTGTGTGTCGTTGGGCAGGGGTCTCAGGATCTGGGAAGCCCACGATGAGGTTCCGTTCCAGCTCTTTCTTGAGGTGACTTGGTGGTTTTATACTGGCATCTGAACATGAGCCCGTTGCCTGAAGCATCGAATGTACATGGAACTTGTAGTCACCATCGACCCATAGGCAAAGAGGATGATGCTGAAAGAAAGCCTTTGGAGTTGGAAATAGAAGTTACCTCGACTTGGCCTGGCGATTTTGCAGGTCCACGTGGCTTGCCTCGTGGCTTCAACGGTTGTGTGGAAGTTCACGCATCATGAAACCCACTGCCCTGCAACTTTCTTCCATCTTCATCAGTGGAGGGGCAACTGGAGCGGAGCTCCTCCTTGTAATCTTCGAGTATGGCTTGCACCATTTCTCTGACCCTACAATTGCTGATGGTGTTGGGGTGGCACCCTCCAGCGTACTGCATGCTCTCTGTAAGGTGGTCCCCTGAGGCCAGGTGGCGGCAGAGTGGCACACCTTGAGCCCAGGTTCCAAGGCTGGGCCGGAAGTTGGTGTTTGCCCTGGTCAACCTGGGATGGTCAGCGTGCACAAGTTCGCAAACATGGCTGGAGGCATCTCATGAAGTTCTGGTGAATGCCGAGTGTCCTTTCGCTCCTGAGCTCCCACCCATCAGCTGTTGTGTACAGTCCATACTCTGCTCTTCTGCCGACGATCCATCCTTCAGACCCCAGACGCTTCATGGCTGCCCCTTTTTTCCTCCGTAGTAAGAGTTAAAGGCCTGTAAGATAGCTTTCGCACTGTTGCAGAGAAGGATGGTGGCTGCCAAAAGGACTGTGTTTACGGATCCACGGTGGACATGAAGTGGATGCATGGAAGAGAAGAGGCAGAATGAAGGCTGCAAGAGGTCCGCCGCACACAGGGCTGCTGTTCTGAAACAGTGAGATCCAGCTGTGTTCGCTCGCCCTTTGTATTAGGCAGTATAGGTGTTCCTTGCAATCCTCTAGGCATCCTCTAAGCAATCCTCTAGGGATCCTGCTAGACTCAGTCGCTTGAATATCCGAGATAGTCCCCTCTGCGCGAACGTTTTTTTCCATTTTAAACGCTGTGTTTTCCGTGCGTGGCATCGCTATGGCATCCGTTCTGGCATCCCCGTTCCATGTCATCTTCCCGCTTCCTCCTGTGTCCGAGCGGAAGGCGAGTTGCGCGGATGTGGAACGGATGCCTAGCGGATATCAGTGGATGCATAACGATGCATTAACGGATGCGTAGCGGATGTATAGAATGGATGAATTGGATACATTTTCCGGCAAAAGTTTTGAGCAGCTCAAAAACTTTCTGAGCGGGATGAAACGTAATTAAACGGGAGCTGGACGCGAATAGAGAGGGAAGCAAACGGAGGCAGTGAGTAACATCGTGTTAACCAACGGATGGCAAGCTTTTTTGTCCATTTTACATCCTCTTTGCATCTGTTGGTGCAGTGTGACAGGGGCTTTATTCTATAATTTGTTCTCTGCAATAGGCAGAATCATGTGCAGAACAGAGGGCTTTCACAGTATCCATTGATATACAGAATCAATACAGTAATTAATTTGGAGAGTACATGCAATGTGTGCTTATTTCTTGTTCCCACATGTAAGCCTTTGTCTCTGTTTCTTATCCATACAGTTGACTAGAGTGAGTAGATGAAGCAAGTCCAGAACGGTATAATAACCGGTTCGGTGATCGCATGTTTCACATTTTAAAAAGGCAAGCCCATACTTACCTTCAACTGCAGCCTCTGTGAGGAAATCAGCTGAGGTGCAGCAAGCCGTCTGCCATGCAAATCAGCTGTGCTTTAAACAAAGGCATAAAACACAGGAAAGAGCAGGGGCGGGCAGGTGGGCCTACTTCCTCATTGCACTGAACCAGTTCAGAGTGAGCTGAACTTGGGAACAAGGGGTTCACCCAATCTTGTCTGAACCGGTAGAATCCCTCCCTGAACCTAACATATTGCATTGCCTGAAACAACATGCAAAGCCTCATATAGAACCAATGACTTCAAATATGGAATACATGATAATAGAATTGAAAAGACCCTTGGATGTCGTCCAACTCCCTGTTCAAATAGTAGAGCCTATACCAGTGGTGGTTAACTTTTTAGCACCAAGTGCCAAAAGGGGAGCACATGCACATACTGGAAACCAGAAGACCAACTCCCAGCATGCACATGCACAACAGCCACCTGGTCTTCCAGTTTCTAATGTGCATGAGCACACGAAGACCAGCTGGCTGGCCAGTTTCTAATTTGCATGCATGCACTGGCCACCTGGTCTTTACATGCACATGTGCATTAGAAAACCAAAGACCAGCTGGCCGGCATGCTTGCATATGCCAGGAGCTGTTCTTCCGGTTTTCTGCACTCCCATGCACAAGAAAACCAGCTGGCCAGTGCACATGCATGCACCAGAACCCAGAAAAGCAAAAGGCAATGGCTGGCATGCCCAGAGATTATGTCATGCCCCTGATGGAGTCTGACTCTGAGAAAGAGGAGGAGCAGCCAACAGGGAGTGGGAGTGTGGCTCCAGAGGTGGTGGAGGAGGCTGGGGAAGGGCAGAGGCCGACTGAGCAGTCAGAGGAAGATCCAGGCCCATCCCCTATCCATCCTAGGTCACGCAGGAAGGAGAGGATCAGGGAAAAGTGAGGTCTACTCAAGAGGAAATTACCATGATCATCCTTGTGGCTTGCAGGTGGGAGCTATGTGTATAAATTTGCAACTATGAAGTTAGAATTGCTGAAGTCAATTAGTGTTTACCTTGAAAGAGGTTTATCATTGCTGGCATTCTTCTCATGCACGTTTCTCCGTTATTTTCCTGGAGTTTATAATTAGTTATCTCGGATTGCTTCAGAACTCTCATCAATGCAGTTTGTTTTGGTTCTTTGTTTGCCTCATTATTTATTTTTATGACTTTAAACTGCCTAATAAAGCTTAATAAAACAGTGAAGTTAAGTTGAATACTTTTCCGGACTTTAATATATGTTTTGGGTTTGGGGTTATTTTGAGAGACAACAGGTCATCATAGATTAGTTCAACCCCTTCTTCTCTGTGACAGCCCCTCAGGTACTGGAAAACTGTTATTACATCACCTCTAGTCCTTCTCTTTGTTATATGTACTTCATTCCCCCAATCGTTCATCATATGATTTAGTCTCCCTAATCATCTTTGTTGCTCTTCTATGCACTTTTTCTAGGATCTCAACATTTTTTTGTATTGTGATGATCAAAATTGGACAGAGTATACCAAGTCTGGTATTACGAGTGCAATATAAAGTTGCACTGGTATAGTTCTATCACTTCATGTGATTTTGAAACTATCCTTCTGTTGATGGTTTTATTTCCCTTTTCTGGTTCTATTCCCAGCAGAAATTACAAAGAGAATTCTAATGAGCATTTATTTGCTAACTAGCTGAGCATTTGTTCACATGCTCAATAGGAGCTGAACCGGACATGATGGCTTGCTTTTGTACTGGACGTATGTACTATCTGTAGACGTTACCCATTCCAATGGCTGAAAGTAGATTCTATTTAGGATGCTAATCTAGAAGATCTACAATAAATTTGTTATTATCAATGTTTACTTTTTTGTTTTCTTTCTATATCCTTTTAGATCTAAATAATCACGAGTTTTGTAGATGTCACATTTCATTGGATGTATACTGGTAATATATGCAAGTCTGATCAGCAAGGGATCTCAAATTCATTTTAAAATTACAATTAGTTTCTTCAAAGATAGCTGCAGGGCTTGCTTTCTGAATCTGGAAGGGCTTTTGATGATGCTGTCTGAAGACAAATTCATGCTCTACTCAGGTTGTCTATCAGTTTATTGAAGATAAATTGGTTCTGACACTGACCCATGCACATCTATTACATTGATGCCGAATATGCTTTCAAGGTCTCAAGAGGACTGAAGCGATTTGGGAGCTAGAAGTATAGATGAATGTTATATCTCTCCCACACTGTTGGTTTTTTCTCTGAATCATTCTTGATTAGTGTGGATATTAATATCGTATTGCTATGAATGCATTACTTTCTTGGCTGAATGTGAAAGAAAATATAAATTACGCATGGGTTTTTTTTTATACACCATGCAATTAAATTTAAGGACCTGCATTATTACTTGGATTGCTCAAACCTATCCTACCTTCCCATCTTTGCAGCTTTTATGAAGCTTTGCCTTCTTATGTGTCTTCATCTCTCAGGAACTTGAATGCCTTCCAAATGTAAACTGAGACAGACATCCCTCAGCATTTTAAATATTTGAGCTATAAGATAGGAAATTCTTGTGCCATTGTGTGAGAAATTATATGTTTGCCAACTATGTGAAACAAGACCCTCTTAATGACTTTGAAGATTTTAATGAAATTGTGTATATTTAAGGATTTATCCTACCATGTGATTTAAATAAAACAAAAGGACACTACTGTTTCTGGAGTTGGTTCATCCTCACCAACAGCCTTTGTGACACCAAAGATCACCTGTAACCTGAGTAAGTTCAGCAAAGTTTCCCAACAAGGAGAAAGACCAACATCAAGGAGCAAAGAGATGGTGTCAGTTTCAATGACAAAGTTCTGCATAGTTAGGAAAAGACAACTTGGAACATTTTCAAAACAGAGGCAGATAAATGACTCCTCTGAAAAGGAAGTGTGTAACTTTCTATGACCTATACACAAAGCTTTCTCTTTGCTTTTCAAAATAGAAGCCCATTTGTCTGCTTCCCTCAACTAAAACAACCTCTTATAGTTACTACTAAGGACATAATCAGCAGCAGAAATAGATTTCAAAACAGTGTGGCATAGCAATTACATTATTACAGCAATGAAAAGTCACTCCTGTTAATTCAATATGTGCAAATTTTAAAATTTAAATAAAGTTAAAACAAAATGAAAGCATTTTTTTTCTAAAGCTCAAAACCCAGGATAGCAATAGCACTTAGACTTATATACCACTTCATAAAGCTTTACAGTCCTCTCTAAGCAGTTTACACAGTCAGCATATTGCCCCCAACAATCCTCATTTTATTGATCCTGGAAAGATGGAAGGGTGAGTCAACCTTTAGCCAGTCAGGATTGAACTCCTGGCAATGAGCTGAATTGGCCTGCAATACTGCATTCTAACCATTGAGCTACCCACCATGGCTACAAGAATGAACATACAGTATATTGAAAGCAGGAGCTCCTCTGATATTTTGAGGGCCCAGAAAAGCATATGGTAATATCGCCAGTGGAGCAGTGGTTTTTGCCCCTTTCTTAATGTTCATGGGAGTAAGTTAAAGTTTGTAACTAGAGCAGAAAATAAGCCTCAAAAGTATAGTCTACCCTTCTTAAAATGGGAACCATTCAGAGGTGGTATTTAGCAAGTTCTGAACAGTTCTGGAGAACTGATAGAGGAAATTTTGAGGAGTTCAGAGAACTGGTAAATACCACCTCTGACTGACCCCATCCCCATATAGTCTCTGCCTCCTGAGTCCCAGATGACTGGCTGGGTCTTCTTTTGTTGCCCTGCATAGGAGAACAGAGCTGGAAAGCAGATTAGTGGGGTGTGGACGGAATGGGATTTTGCAGTAACCTTCCACCAGGAGTGGGGAAGGGAATGGAAATTTTACAGTATCCTTGCCCTAGAGTGGGGTAGGAATGGAGATTTTCCAGTATCCTTCCCCTGCCATGTCTACCAAGCCATGCCCATGAAGCCACACCACCAGAGGTGCTATTCGACCAGTTTACACCTATTTGGGCAAACTGGTAGTGGTTATTTAGCATGGGTTGCCGAACCAGTGGCAATCCCTGGCTGGCTACGCCCCCAACCCAGTGGCCTGGTTGCTCACTTGCAATCACTCTCCTAGCTTTCCATTCCCCACGTCCTCTTCCTCCCCAGGGAAAAGGAAGGACGCTGCAAGTATCACTTTCCCCATGTGAGTTAAAGTGCTGGAGTGAGAAAGAGTGCGGTCTGACAGAGGGAGTGGGGGTGAATCAAGCCTTGGAGCACTTTTGCAATGTAAAAGAAATGCATTTTGGAAGCAGGTCTTTTAAAAACTTTTCCAAGGATTCCTCATGGACGCTGCAAGTATCACTTTCCCCTTGTGAGTTAAAGTGCTGGAGTGAGAAAGAGTGCAGTCTGACAGAGGGGGTGGGGGTGAATCCAGCCTTAAAGAATCCACTCAAGCCTTGGAGACATTTAAAGGAGCTGCTTCCAAAATGCTTGCTGTTCAGTGCTCTCTCTCTCTCTCTCTCTCTCTCTCTCTCTCTCTCTCTCTCTCTCTCTCTCTCTCTCTCTCTCTCTCTCTCGTGTGTGTGTGTGTTGTGTGTGTGGTGTGAGAGAGAGAGAGAGAGAAGAGAGACGAGAGAGAAGAAAGAAAGAAGGAAAGAAAGAAGAAAGAAAGAAAGAAAGAAAAGAAAGAAGAAAGAAAGAAAGAAAGAGGAAAGGTAGAGAAACAAAGAAAATAGGGAACGAGAGAGTGAGAGATATAAACTCTGCTGCTATTATTTTAATTGTTCCATTATTTATCATGTGTTAATATTTAAATGTTCCCTACACCTAGATGATTTTTTTCTGCCTTTTCTTTGCCCAGGGCTACCACATATTTTTATGAACATATATGTAATTCGGTTCTTATGGTGTCGCATACCAGCTTCAATGTCCAAGGATACTCCAAACGAGCATGAAATACACATGAGTTTTAACAAGAATTGAAGGGACCTTGGAGGTCTTCTTAGTCCAACCCCCAGCTCAGGCAGAAAACGGAGGATTGCAAATCTGAAAGAGATTCCTGGGAAAGGTGTCAGAATAATACTTAGAAGGGACCTTCGGGTGACTCTGTACCATTTCAGAATAATGGCTGTCCAGTCTTTTCATTCTAAAACATCAGTGATTGAGCACCAGAACTTCTGGAGACAGGCAGTTCCACTGGTTTAATTGTTCTCACTGTCAGGAAGTTTTTTCTCCTTAGTTTTAGGTTGCTTCTCTCTGTTCAGTTTCCATCCATTGCCTTCTTGTTTTGCTTCTGCTTCTTTGGAAAATGCATTGTCCCTCTTTCTTTGTGGCAGCCCCTTAAAACCTGTGCCTATCACACTCTTGAGTAAAGCATGGTGAGCCATTTCCTCCTTTCAGTGGGTCTGAAAGTACATCTATAGTATGCAGATAATAAAGTCAAAAAAGGTGAAAAACATTTTTACAGAACTATAGATAAGTTCTATATCTGGGTGACAAGAGAATGGCTGGGGTGACAAGAAATGAGAGGCTGGGTGACAAGGAATGGCTGGGAGGGGAGGGGCCAGGGCAGGCACCCCTTGATGTGAGTGACATTGAGTTGGCCACGCCCACCCATTCACATGACCACCAAACATGCCCACCCAGTCACATGATCAATAAGCCACAACCACCCAGTCACATGACCACAAGCCACGCCCACCAAATAAATCATGCCCACAGAACCGGTAGAAAAAAAATGTGAATTCCACCACTGCACACCAAGCCCACGAAGCCACACCCACAGAACCAGTAGTTAAAAGAAATTGAATCCCACCACTGGAACCATTCCATGGTGATAATATGTCTCCATTATTTTCACTCTCACGTTCCTTTCTTGGAATTTGAATTTATTCCCTCTGTCTATTTATTTCTTTGCAAAACTACAAGATTATAACTCTAGCCAAGTGTCCTATTTTCTAGGAGCAGGACTCTATCCCAAAGTACCCTCTTTTATTTTCTGAAGAGCTGCCTATTTAAGCACAGCTTAAAGATAAATCAGTCTAAGATCTTCAAGCACCCTATCAGGAAGAGATTGAGTAGGCCTCCAGGTCACCTTATCATCATCTTGATGAAAAGTAATGAATTTCTGTTTAAATTATAATAATCACTCTTAAATTTGCATATACACATAAAAGTTAACATTAAAAAACTGATGGTTTCTGCCCTTCTTTTTGATCATGTGTTGCTCTTTTGGGATGAAATGTAAGAGTTTATCCTGGCTCATGTAGACTGGAAAAAAATTAAACTGATGTGTGGAGAGTCAATTTAAAAACCTCTCTATTTTGGCCTTACATTCAGCCAATAAGCTCTCACTTTTTGATTGTTTCAAGACCTTCAGAAATCATGTTTTTTTTTTTTTTGCCAAGACATTATTTTTAAGTAACAGTGAGACTATGAAAACACTAAAATCATCTTTTTCTTCAGCAGTTTTGCAGACAACCATAAAATTATGAGAAAACTGCACATACCATTATCTGGAAGATATATTTTTGATTAACACTGAAACCAGCATACAAACTATAGCTGTGGAAATGTAGTATGATGTTCTTTGTCTTCAGAGAATATGATAGGCAGTAAATATAGTTTTCTAATACCATTAGAAGCTGTTTTAAAAATCTCTGTTCTAAAGTGAGTGCAGCACTTCTAAAACATACCAAGACTGACAGCCTTTGAGATAAAGTCCTCTGTTTATCTTCACTGCAGGAACAGATTGCGTGAGCTTACACTATATTGGTGTGTTTTAAAAGCGACAGCATACCACAATGGCTCAGGTTTTAACTTTTATCAGTTATCATATGTGCCTATATAAGCCCATACCGAGTCAGCATATACTTAAAGGGCAGAAACTCCATTAATTTGATTTGTGTTCAAGGGCATCAACTAAATTTACAGTTTACCTTTTACCTTTAAAGCTAGAGTCCATATTGTACCTAGCTTTTTCATTATGTGTGTTGGCAACAATGATCATATTGATAAAATTTTTGAATAGTATCCAATAATTTCAGTCTGTGTGACACTTCTACAATATTACAATATTGTTTAATTACAACACTTTCATTCTGTGTTTTCACAATCCATTGCAACTTCAGTGTGCTCGATATTAATTGTACTAGTTATACAACTTGATATGCTAGTGCAGGGGTGTCAAACTTGTGGTATCATGGCAACATCTCATGACATCTCGTGACTTTTCTCCCCTTTGCTAAACCGTGCATGGGCATGGGCAGCATCTGGCCCAAGGATCATGAGTTTGACAGTTCTGTGCTAGTGGAATATGGAACTACAAGTACTTTTTATATTTCTTCCCACTAGTATTCCACTGGCTTCAATCCAATAGTTTTTAGTTTAGTTTTTAGTTTACTTTATTGTCATTGCATCTCGTAAAATGAAATCAAACACCATCTTCAGTGCACATCATGACTATGACCATGAAAATAAACACGAACACACATCATTCACCCTCCAAAACTGAAAACCCCCAACACTGCACCAATCCAATACAGCAGAATTCAAAAGAGTTATTGGCCTGGGATAGAAGCTGTTTTTCAGCCTATTTGTCCTTGTTTTTATTATTCTGTACTGTCTGCCATATGGTAATAGTTTAAAAAAAAGGGTTCCCAGGATGACATGGATCTTTGAGAATGTTTCGAACATGAATAGCAGCTGATAACTAGGAGATATAATGTGCTTTTACTGTTAGGAACATTTCAGGTAGAATGTGGGACTACATAGATATATTTGTTCACTGATGCCATGTAGTGAACTGCCATTATGCATATTTAAATAATCCAATTCTGATATGATGGGAGTTTTAAGTTATATTCATATGCCATTTTAAATATCTAGGCTTTGGTGTAACTTTCAAACACACATTAGCCTTTAAATTAAAACTGACAGACTTCAGATTGTTCTTTTAAAGAAACTTACTTTAATGTTTTATATAGGTTTTATAAGGTTATCCAACTCAAAATTCATGACTTTGCTAGAGTCATGTCAATTAAAAACTAAAAACCAAACCCCAACATATTAAAAAAAAATAGTATAAGCAACCACAACCATAGTTGAGATGGAAATTACTGTCTCTTCCTTTTCTGATAGAAGAAGCTCAGTTATCATCCTGGCCAAATGTAAAGGAGGGTCGCCTATGCTTCGGAAGGAGTTGTCAGAATGGGCAGGCACAAGAACAAAGACAGTCCAATGAATGGCATTTCCCAAACTGAAGACAAGGAGCCTAGCTATCATGTGTTGCCTAATTGGATGGACAGGTAGCCCAGAACTAATAAAGGAATTAATTCTTAGCACTGTGATATTGTGAAATTTGTTCTATCACAGGTGATGATGACAATCAAAAAGTGCTTTTTAAAGGGTTTAGAAAAAATCATGGAAAATCAGGCTCAGATTTGACAATGTGCTACCTCTAAATCAAATCTACCTTGCTAAGGATAAGTAATAGAGGAAGCTTCATTGATGCATTTAATTGAGTAATGCAAAATGCTAGGCCAGGTATATAGTAGCCTGATCATCCAAATTCATCTTAAAGGTACAATTTTCCTCCCAGGCAAAATGCTAAAAGTCTGGCAAATTACAGTTTACTGAAAATGGTTTCCACATCAGTAAAAATTTATAAGACGTCTTCTTCTTTACTTTCCCTATTGCCATTGCATGTACAATAGTTTAGTTTAGTTTAGTGATGTTTGAAAAGCAGAAAAACTGTTTATGATTCTCAGGTAGAAAAAAATGTCATTATCATTATTAGGCATTAGTGTTGTAGAAATATTGCAGTACCAGTATTTTTGACAGTAAAGGTCGATCAAACTTTCTCAGAAATTTATTGTATTAAGTATTCTGAAGGTTGAAGTTTTGAGTGAGTTTGATTTAATGCTTAAGGTACCAGGCTAGCAACAGGGAGAACATGAGTTCTAGTCCCACCTTAGGCACAAAGTCAGTTAGGTGATCTTGGCCCAAACACACTTTCTCAGCCCTAGAAGGGAGCCAATAGCAATGTATTTTTGGAAAACCTGGCCAAGGTTTTAGAATTGCACCCAAAGTGCCTATTACTACTGAGATTGCCTTTGCTTTCTTTTGCAGGTTGCTCATTATTATCATGTGGGTTAAGGCCCGGTCCACTGGCCGATGGACACAAAATGTATGCACAAAGGACACAGAGGACGAGCAAAATTTCGGGGGTGGCTCCATCCATTGTCATCTGCTCCAAAAAGTGGCAAAAATTTGCATAAAACGAACAGAAAAAGAACAGATGTGGGTAGTATGGTTAGCGGGGATGTAAACGGATGTTCAAGGAAGCTAGTGGATGACAGCAGATGAAGCAGATGACACATCTGAAGGGGCTTTCCGAGGGGAGAATTTTGCAGCAGATGCATAGCAGAGGGGTGCGATGCAGCGGATGAACGGATGCATCATGGATGCCCATAGGAAACAAAGAATGGCTCCGCAGAGATGTTATTGGATTCGCAAAGCGTTCTCGCGCGATGAGGGGAGTTATGAATTGCATCAGCTCGACGGATATAAAAGGATGCAGGCATGCATGCAGTCAGCATACAGGGGAAAGATGTGCTTGCCACATACATCTAGTAGAACACCATGGTTCGTTAGTAGGGAAAAAGAGGAAGCCTGTACCTACTGGTTCAGACCCTGGCAAGAAGGCCAGTAACCGCATCCCACCCCTGGCAGCTGACTCTGAACTCTCTCCTCTGCTGCTGCTGCTGGCTAGCTGCCTGCTGCTGCTGCTTGCTTGCTGCGCTGCTGTTGTGGTGGGACCAGCCCAAAGCCCTCAAAGCCCTGCTGCTGAAGGCCGCTGGCTGCTCAGCCTTGAAGCCCGCTGCCAGAAGGAGAAGAGCAAGGGAAGCAGAAGGGAGAGAGGAAACAGTACACAGCGTTTCCGAGGAGCATGAGGAGTGAGCGTGCTGGAATGGCTTTGAGGGAGGACCCCCAAGTACCTCTGGAGAAAGGGCACAGACTTGTCATCAGGCACATAAGAAGAAGCAGGCAGCTTGAGAGACAAGGCCAGGAGAGCCTTGGTACACTGCAGAAGACTCCTAGGATGGTGGAAGCACATGCATACTGGTATGGGTCATGACGGGATGATTTTACTTATGGGCCAGTGCAGTTTCCTGGAGGTGAGCATCCACCACCGAGGACAGCCGCACTTCAGAGACCCTCTCCCTAGACAGCCCAAAGACAGCGTCCTTTCAGCCACAGGAGCCAGCTATCCTTCCAGGCAGGTGTTCTTCAGAGGGCCCCACGCAGAGACCCCCCGATAGCTGCAACTCCCATAATCCTGCAGACTTGGAGGATTCCGTGGAGGATGATGCCCATGCTGTCACAAAATGGAAGAGAAGAAGCCAGCCACGCAGAGGCCCAACCACCCCCCACCCAACCCCAGCTCCAGGTGCAGGCGGTGTGTCAGTTTTTTTTTTTTTGTTTTTTTTTTTTTTTTTTTTTTTTTTTCGATGAAGAGGCATTGATCTGGATGGGTCTTAGACCATAGTTGTTTTGGCTGTTGGATAGTCTTTTTATTTGGGATCTACATTTATGAAGTTACTTTCTAGTCACTTAATGAATCTTTCTCTCTCTTCCATGTTTCTCCTTTATCTTCCCTTCTTTCCTTATTTGTCATTTGTTTGCGACATACCCATCCTCGACATGAATCCCTTCATCACCGATGTGAGCTAAACGCCGTGAGGACCTGCCCAAGGCCAGTACCAGGGTGATGAAGCAGAAGATCACCAGACTTTGCTGCAGAACCCTGCAAGGCCCAGCTGAAGCTGCTCTCATACCCGAGTCACGTCTGGCTCGGCTCCCACCCCAGGCGTGTCACAGCCTTTCCGGTCAACGCTTTTCTCTTACAGCCCTCTACTGGATTGCTACTAGATCTACAGGACTTTCACGAGCATTAAGTTAACAGAGAATTCCCAGTCCAGGCCAGGTTCATTACACGCCACAAAATGCCACTCCTCACCCAGCTTGCTAACGAAGCGCGTGTTCCCACTACACTCTCCTTTCCATCCATACCACAGCCAAGCCCGTCAACGACAATCTGTCATCAGAATTGGGCCTGACATTTCAAGTCTGATGAAGGGCCTCTCAACCTCAACGGGACTGAGTCAGCTCTCGGACAGCTTCCTGAACACACCATCCCCTGTTGTACCCTTGGGGCCAAGCACCCCAATGGTGCCTCAGACCAGCACTCAAGCCACAGCCACCTCCACAGTCCCTGCCCGCTTAACAGCTGAGACCAGGGACATGACTTAGAGTGACTGAGAATAGTGTCAGAGACTGAGTTGTACTTAAATTTATCTTTGCTAAAGACACTTTACTTGGTTCATTTTCCTTATTTAAATAAAGTCATAAAGCTAAAGAAAGTTAATAAAGGTTATCTTTGCTTAAGACACTTGGTTCAATTTTTTTTACTTAATAAAGTATTGGTGAAAATGGTTAAGCATTTGCAAGGCTTGTGGGATAGATAAGGATAGTTGTGGGATAAATAAAACCTCCAGTGCAAGCATAGTGGGACTGTATGGTCCATCATCCCAAGCTGTACACACATGGACCTTTATTATCAATAACAATTTATTCATTGATCAACACATTTTAAAATAACAAAGCTCTTTATTAATGCTCTATTCATTGTAGGACCATTCAACATACATGGCACAATCTCATCAGTGTTTATGGGAGCAGTCTCAAGGAAGCATCCATTATCATCTATATCCATGTCTTTGCCATCGACACTCCTCCAGCTGGGCGAGTTGAACCAGTGTCTCAGTAGGTTGCGCTGCTTTCTTCCCTCCACGCGAAGGCTCTGTTGGCGGCCTTTGGTACATCCACAGTGTCTATCAGGTTCGCCCTGTCCCCCATTCCCAGAGCTCATGTCCCCATTGCCTTGCTTGGAGGTCCACGAGCCTGTTCTGCAACACTGGGTACGGCGGTGTGCATTGAGATTGTCGGCAGGAACAACAAGGTTCCACGACTGTTCTTCACGGTCTTAGTGGGCGCGATGCTACACCATGGTTGGTGAGAAGTACCTGGAACTGTTGGCCAGGATTGCCAAGGGTTCTACCACCACCGCTTGCCCTGGACAGCCTGTAGTTGATAGATCCTCTCTTCACGGGTGAGGAGTCTGGACGGTGTAAGTGCCTTCATGAGGTAGGTTCTGAGCGGAGAAGCATCATCACCAACGATGAAGTAGGGCACATCTTGTGGTGTCATTGGGATATGGGAGGGTCTGGATCTGCGAAGCACCCATGAATGAGGGTTGCATTCCAGCCCACTCTTGAGGTCACTGGCTGTTGTTATACTGGCGTATGCTTGAAGCTGACAGTTGCTGAAGCATCGAATGTAGATGAACGTTGTAGTCAGTCATCACCATGGCAAAGGAGGATGATACTGAAGAAGCCCTTGTAGTTGTAATAAGTGGACCCTGAGTTTAGTGCTGGAGCTTTGCCAGGCCACTGTGCTTCCATCTATTCCCGACTCCAAGAGCTGTGAAGGGGAAGTTCCACCTGCTGATACCACTCTTTGGCATAGAGTTTTCTCCAGCCTTGTTCCAGTTGTGGGGGCAACTTGAGGAGCTCCTGCACATATTTTCGATGATGGCACATCATTCTCTGACCATTTTTGCTGATGGCTGTTGATGTGGCACCCTTCACGCATTACTGCTATTGTTTCTGTCATGTGGTTCCAGCGCCATGGTGCGCAGAGTTAGTGCGCACCTTCAGACTCCAGCGGTCCAGGTTTGGGAGGAAGTTGCGTGCTAGGCCTTGGTCACCCTGGCTCTCCGGACGCTCTACACAGTTCATCAAACTTGGCTCGTGGTATCCTTCATGCAAGTGCTGCGAATGCCGAGGGTCTTCATTCCTCAGCTCCACCATTCAACTGGTCATTACAGGTCAAACTCCCATTCTCTCTCACGATCCAGTCCTCGGGTTCCACACAGCTCCCGTTGGACGTCTCCTTCTTATCCTTCTGCTAATAAAAGTTGAACAGGTCTATTCGTACTGAACACATGGTATTAGGTTCTGGGGATGAATGAGCGCTAGCTATCATACGCGATCTGTGTCATCACTCATGGTGCGAGAAACAATGGATGAATGTTGAAGACCAACGACAAGGGTGGAGGAGTCTGTACACCACGCGCTCGCCTGACTCATACTGAGATACCAGATGATTTTCTTCCCCCTATTCTCTAGGACAATATCAGTTGTCCGCTAAGGCTGTCCTTCCTACATACTCTAGACATACTTCCCAGACATCCCTAAATTATACAAATACATCCAAGATACCAAATGTTTTGGTCCGTTTTTCTTAATCCTTTAATATACAAGATGCATATGCTTACATCCTTTCTATTTCATGCTACTAATGCTTGTGTAGACAATTCCATTGTACTTTTCTGTTGTCCTTCCCTCTTTCATTTTCAACTGCAGCAGATGTGAGTTGAAGAGAGATGCCAGGAGGATTGCAGAGAGGATACAGCGGATGTTTAACGGGGGTGAATAACGACTAGAACTGTTGTTGCCGGTATATGTCGCGCGGTCGGAAAAGTTCATCCGTTCACAAAGTTTTGTGCAGCTCAAAACTTCTTGCGTGGATGAAATTGCAATGGACGGATGCTCGACGGATAGAGTGTATGAAACACGTATGCAATGAGTACACAACAGAAGCATAGCGTTTTCCAACGGATGGCAAGGTTTTTTTAATGTTTTACATCCTCTTTGCATCCGTAAGTGCAGTGGGACCGGGCCTTACATAGTCAGCCAGATGCTTAGAGTGGATTTGCCATTTTTATTTATTTTTATGTCATATTTAGAAACCACCCAGTTCTCTCATATAGCAACTCTTTTTTTTCCACCTATTAAGTCCTTCCCAACAACATGAGATCAGCCATGTGTTGTTTGATAATTTTAATTTTATTATGGTTGGTCACAGAACTACTCTGAAATTTAGACTGGATATGGCATTTTTATTTATATATCATATTTTTTATATCTGGAGAAGAACTAGATATAGTTGACCACTACATATATTTTGGCCAATGTATTTGAATGGAAGGTGAAACAATAAAGGAAATTGAATGGTAGTTGTTTGATTATGTTTCCTGAATATGGTTGGTCACACAGTCAGCCCAAAATTTAAACTGGACTTGGCCTTTTTATCCATCTACTGAGTCCCTTTCAAGGACTAAGGAAAGGCAGAAGCTGTTGTTTGATGGGGCTAAAGGTGTCGTCACAGTAAGTAAGATGTTTCAAATAAAGCTGTCTTTTAACTGATGGTAATTTTGTCAGTGCTGATAATGATCAAGTGTAGCTCCAGATGTTTTGGGATTGAACCCAAGATACCTATCACTGTTGGTACTAACTTTGCTTTTTTTATTCAATTATTATTTCAGTAGCAACTGTTTTTAACAATAAGAATGAACATTAGTCTTTTTTGCCATTGGCGGGAGAAAAGCAGGAAGGGAAATGGAGCCAGGGAGATTTATCAATTGTCTTCTTTAATTTGTCCAACGTGAAACTATAAGGACAATATAACTTGCTGGCCTCATTACTGTGATAGAATAAAAATGAAACATGGAGATGACACAATTTATGCTAGTAAATAGGTGTGCCTGTACATAGATTAATTGATAGTAATCCAGCTGTTGGGCTGTGCCCAATTTTTGTCTCCTAGAATGCAAGATAAAATTCCAAAGCAATTTTAGGGGTAAAAACCAAGCTGTATAACTAAAAAAAAGCCTATCTCTATTTATGTTGGAAAGAGATATGATAAGAGGAAGCACAAAATTTCTATTGATGTTGCTAGTCTTTTCATTCTTTTTTATTTGCTAAGCAAAGTTGTATTTAACTTGTATGGATGTATGTACAGGCTGGTATTTAGCAATTGTTTAATAAATCTCACAGATTGCACTAACTTTATATAATCTGTTTCAAACTGCTGTCAAACGATTGTTTCTGGATGTGCAGAATCTGAATGTCCAACTTCAATTAAATAAAACAAATAATATCAGATCCACAAAATACTATACTTCATATAATTATGCAGTGAAAGTAAACTCAGATTTCCTAGATTCAGTTCATCAAATAGAGGATCCAGAGATCTCTAACCTGAAATTCCTGATATCTTTAAAGATAAAATGAACAGAAATATCTCAAAAAAGCCAAAGAAGTTAAAATGGCTGTCCACTGATTCGTTGAAAATAGCTAAAGAAAGGCAGAAAACAAAAGTGAGCCATTAGAGGGAAATGTACTTAATTAAAGCCAAAGTTCAAGAGAAGACCAGGAGAAAAAGAGTTATGTCTAAATATGCAATGGAAAGAAATTTAGAGTGTCAATTGAATTAAAATTCAAAATATTTATTTAAAAATATTACAGATATCAAAATAATTATTTGTACGTAGGTAATAGAAGACAAATAAGCAAAAATCTAGTGAAGAAAGAAAATGTTAAAAGGAACTGTACAAAAAAGTATCAAAATTGTTCATACTTATGAAGATTTCATTATTGAATTTGAACAGAATGTTATAGAAAATAAAGTTAAATTACCTCTAGAAAACATGATAACAAACTTGCAGGAATAGATGAAAACTTTTCAAGTTAATTTTCTTCAGGAGTTACCTACTATTTGTAAATGGTTACAGAAAAGAGTGCAATAGCCAAACTAAAAAAATCATTTTATATTCCAATACTTTAAAATGGTAGTGCTAAAGAGTGTTCAAAATATTGAACTATTATAAATAATTATGTCATACGTAAGTAAGTAATGATCAAGATTTCACAATCCAGACTTCAACACTGCATGTAATGAGAAATATCAGATGAACAAGCTGGTTTTAGAGAGGCAAATCCAAGATCACATTGCTAGTATTCAACAGATAATTGAAAACAATTATCTGTAGTAAATGTAAATAGTAAATTTAGTAAATATAGAAATGTGTAAATGTAGAAAGATGCCTATTTTTCCTTTGCTGATTATGCAAACACTTTTGACCATGAAAATTACAACAAATTATGAATAGCACTTTACATGGGTATACCTGGCAGTCATCTACCTCTTGAAGAACTTTTATGATGAACAAGAAGCAACATTTAGATAGGAGCATGGAACATGGAACAGCTATAGGATTCAAAAATTAGTAAAGAAGTGTATCAAGATTTATTGCTTTAATTTTTATGCAGAATGTATCATGAGAAATGCTGTACTAGGACTTGCAATTAAAAAATGCTGGGAGAAACATCAACAAATGGAAACACACTTTGATGACTGGTAGAAAGAAAGTTTTGTTGAAAGTGAAAAAGAAGTGTGGCGTTCGGAAAAGACTGAGCTGAAGTCTTCACTCCGATCCACATTTCCAGGGGGAACACGGACCGTTCCTATTGGCTGATGCTGTTTGACAGCCGGCTATAAAAGGGAGCTGTCAAGCAGCATCAGTTGTTGTCCGCCAACTGGCTGCCTTGTTAGTGTGGCAGCCGCGGCAACCCTTTATTGCTACAATAAAGTAAAAGCTAAAGTTCGCTCTGTGTTTGCCTCAGGTTATTCTGCCGCTCCACAACCAGAAGTATGCAAAATATGGTCTATTGTTCAATGTGTCAGTGCTAACCTAATATAAATTAGGTTAGAGAAAATTTTAAAGATTAATTACTTGGAGAAAAAATGTAAAATACTAGCAAAAGCACTTAGACTTACCATATATACTGCTTCACAGTGCTTTACAATCCTCTCTAAGTGGTTTTCATAGTCAGAATATTGCCCCCAAACAATCTGGATCCTCATTTTACCAACCAAGGAAGGAAGGAAGTCTGAGTCAACCTTGAGCCGGTGAAACTCAAACTGCTGAATTGCTGGCAGCCGGCTGTCAGCAGAAGTAGCCAGCAAAACTGCATTCTAACCACTGTACCACCACAGCTCTATAACATATTTTATCTTCCTCTCTCTAAGGAAGTTTAAAAAAAAACATGATTAAAAAAATCACAGGGATGTTGATGCTGGTCCTGGAAAAAAAAGAAATGACTGCTACAAAGAAGAAAGACTCTCATGAATGAAGAAAAATATATGTGTCCAAGAATCCAGCAAGAAAGACTCTGGCAGAACTAGACAAAATATTAAGATGGAGAGAAAGAGAGATCACAGCAATGAAAAAGGTACATTGATGCCTTTGAATTATTGTTCTGGGTAATATTTCTGTGAAAGAAGAATTCAGTATTGGATCAAAACATCCAAATTGTATACTGGGAACACTAATAATGAGAAAGCAAGAATCATTGAAAAAGACGACGATGCTTGGGGAAAAGGTCATCAAAGAGAGGCCAACAGAAGATTAAATGGCTAAAGACTGTATTATCACTAACAGAACAAGAGTGTACAGCAGTTCAAAGTGCTTCCTGAAAGACAATCCCAGTGAAGTTATGTTCATTGGATCATGAAGAATCTGAACAAAATAATAGTTATTTTAATATTTTAGGATTGTACATGCCTTTTGTTTGTTTATTGTCTGAATACAAATTTCCTTTTGTCAATCCCAAGATTGCCACTCATGATGTTCTTTAGATAAGCCATGGAAGATGGAAACACTTTTCTATCCCTCCTTCTTTGATGAGATTACTTATTGCACAGAGTGGCAACCTGCAGCCCAGACTTCAGATGATACTAGTATAACTCTGGCTGAATCACCAAACTATTGCAAGTCCACAACTGAGCAAAAAGCCGGAAGGAATACAATTATGGTGTGTGTGTGCATGGGTGGGTGGGTGATAAATGGAATGAGTTTTTCTTAAGTGATGTGAATTTGGTGGGGCCAGGAGGAAGCAGGCAATCACAATGCCTATTGCTGGTATGCATAACTAAAATGATATCTATTGATATGCAGACCTCAGCTCCCAGCACACTGCCTGATAACTCACCCACTCATTTTATAGAATACCACAGGTAATTTAACATTCTGATTTTCATTCTGAGTAGCCTCTCAAAGATGCTTCACAATTTACATTTTCCATCACAAACATTCATCTGTCAAAAATGTTGTTATCGTGTCAAAGAAAGTGTTTATTTCACAATGTATTAATGGCTTCCCAATGCACCTACCTGGAATAAAAAAAGCACTCACTGTCATTTATATATTATGAAGTAATACATTAGCTTTCTGAGGTATCAATGGGCAGAAATAGAATCCCAAAATGGCAGCTTAGATTTTTACTTCTCTGATTAAAACAAAAACAAATGAAGATAATATATGTAGCTCAATGCTGGAGTTCTTGGTGCTCTGTGTATCATCTTTACCCAAGTGGTAAAAACTAAGTTTTTACCAAGTGGTAAAAACTTATTTCCACCCAAGTTTCATTTCACTGACTCTTAGACCAAGGACATGAAACATGGAGTCTTATCAGACTTCATCATGGAAAGAAGAGGAAAGAAAGTTACCCTTATATCTTATAGAACCGTGATGGCAAACCTATGGCACATGTGCCGGAAGTGACACGAAGAACTTTCTGGGCATGCCAGCTGTTGCCCATTGCTCTTCTGGGTGAGCTGGTCTTCACAAATGCGGGAGTGGCAGAAACTGGAGAGCAGCTCCCTGGCACACATGTGCATGCTAGCCAGCTAATCTTCATGTGCTTATGCAAGCTGGCCAGCTGGTTTTCATGTGTGTGTTAGAAATCGGAAGACCAGCCCAATGTGCATGTGCGTGGTGAGGAGCTGGTGTTCCAGTTTCTGGTGCATGCATGCATGTTTTGGCACTTGGTGTCTTTTCAGCATGTGTGCACTCTCATTTTGGCACTCAGTGCTGAAAAGGTTAACCACCACTGTTATAGAATATCCAGCTCTTCCCTTGGTAATGGGTGAAGCCATCCCAACTAACACCAAAGTTACTATTTTGTCAACCTTTAGTGTTGGTTCAAACATTTGCCTCTTTGTATTATCCTGACAGATGCCTACATTGCTATTACCATGTTGTTTCTGCCTATTGGTTATGGAAACATTTGTATATAGATACACAAAGATATTTACAAAAAGATACACAAAGATCTATATACAAATGACAAATTTGTATCACAAAGACAAATTTGTATATAGATACACATTAAATATGGACATATTAACTCTTTCCACCCTCAACATTGTGTTATTTCTAATATTTAAAATTCTGTGTTCCTCACAAATGTAGTTGCATGCCCATCGGTATGAATAATTTCCACCTATGCAAAAAGATGTCATTATTTTTTTTAAAAAAAGTTCCCATTAAGACAGAAAGTCCTGTGCTGCTCCTGTCATTCTATTTGAGGAGTAAAAGCTGGTGCTGTCTTCAGCCAAGGAAAATGTTTTCTTGACTGTAATACTGAGCAGCACACAACAAAACCGGCTTATCTGGTGAGATGACAAGGGTATTGCCTCCCACGCATTTCTGTCCAGGCATTTGATGTGCTTTTTTTTAGTAGCCCATAATTACATTCCTTGCACGCCATAAGGATCACATTGAGCTTGTGCACTTGGATTTGTAAGGTGGGATAATGAGATGGGTTCCCTTGACGAGCTGGCTGTCCTAATGGTCGGCTAGCCTGTTCTTAGATTAATATGGTTATAATCATGGAATCTGAATAGAATGGCATTATCTCCTGTGAATGCAGATTGCTTTATGTTAAATTAGATTGTTAAGCGATTTGTCATCAACTTTCTTTCAGCCACCTGCAAGCTCTCTAGATTTGTATCTGCCTTATTACACAACCTTGAATCAGAACTCCTAGAGAGCCCCCAGTCAGGGAGACAAGGTTTGATTGCAAAATGCATCCATCTGCAGAATCCCCAATTTCTTTTCCCATTGCTATCTATAGGGAAAGTGTTGATACAGGTTAACCAACCTGGTGTTTTGTTTATTCACATGCTGAATGCCACTCAGGCAACATGACTGTTTAATTCTGAATGTAATAAAGATGTGTAGATTAAGCTGCCGAATGACAGTGAGGCAGATTATAGAGAGTATATTTATTGTAACTACATATTATTCTTTCATGAATTCTGATTTTTTTTTCCTAACTTCATAATGATGCCTGTACTGAGTGAGGGGTTGGACTCTATTTAGACTATAGTATGCTGGCTGGGGAATTCTGGAAGGGGAAGTCTGTATGTATTAAAATTGCCAATAGCAATAGCACTTAGACTTATATACCACTTCATAGTGCTTTACAGCCCTCTCTAAGAGGTTTACACTTTCAACATATTGTCCCCAATGACCTGGGTCCTCATTTTACCAACTTCGGAAGGATGGATGTCTGAGTCAACCTTGAGCTGGTGAGACTCGAACAGTCGAATTTCTGGCAGTCGGCAGTCAGCAGAAGTAGCCTGCAGTACTGCATTCCACAACTCTTGGTGCCACATTAGTCAAAAGGATCATTTCCCCTTTTGAGTGTACACAATCTTTAAAAGTCATTTATCACTTAAGTAAGATTGGCAGTCTAGAAATTTGATAGAAGAGATAGATAGATAGATAGATAGATAGATAGATAGATAGATAGATAGATAGATAGATATGAAAGGCACACAGAGAAAAATAGACAGATAGATATGAGAGAGAGAGAAAGACTGAGGGACAGATAGAGAGAGATAAATAGACAGACATTTAGATAGATAAAGAGAGAGAGAGAAATTTGGACAAATCTTTTTTCCTGGAATATTTGAAGCTTAAATTGTTTCTCTTTTATAAAAATTTCTGTGAAGTAGATTTCTTCTTTAGTAGTAGACTAAAGAATGGTAAATTTTCATCCCTCCTTCATGTGATGACTTCCACTTCTTGTCAAAAGCAAGGAACTGAAATTCATGTTGAATCAAATCAACTCAAAGTTGTCTTACATGCAGTATGTGTCTCACCAGATGTCTTTTAAAAGAGTAAGGGATAACAGTAGAAAAGAATTTAAAAGCAGATCTGTAAATGTTACAGAAACATATTTGATAGAAGGGTAGGAAGTATGCATGGTTGCATATTTATGGCCATAAGTTGTAAGTTACCTGTCATTGAGCAAATGATACAATTATATACCTGCACTGTGACATCTGATGCAGCCATATAAATTCTATCATTTCTCTAAAAATGCACATTCCATTCCTTGTACTCCTGTGGATGCCCACGCTGGTAGTTCTGTAAACCCCAGTCTCATCCAGAAATAACAAGAAAGTTTAGATTATATTTACCATCTAATGGTATCATCTAGATTAGACCATCTAATTTTGTCCTAAATGATACAAGGCAAACTCAGAAGTGTTTTATATATCTAATAAGGCTCTGCATGCTTTGAAAATAATTAGAAAGATGTGCTTTGGACCTTGTTCAAGCACAACCACTGAGTTCTATATTAATTAGAGAAGTCAAATGTTTTGCAGATGAAAGCCAGTTTAATGTAGTGGTGTGTGAGTTCTAGTCCTTCCTTAGGCACAAAGCCAGTTTTGTGACCCTGAGTCAGTCACTCTCCCTAAATCCTAAGAAAGAGGCAGTGGCAAACCACTTCCGAAAAACCTTGCCAAGAAAACTGTAGGGAGTAGTCCAGACAGTTGCCAGGAATCAAAAACTGACTTGAAGGGACCAAGGGGGCAAAAAACCCAACCCACCACCTTTTTCAGAGCTTCCTGAAAGAAAGAAAAATGCTTCTGCTTTAAGGAATTCACTCATTAAAATGAATAAAATAGTGCAGTTTTTTTCCAAGTTTGCACATATCAAGTGCCTTTAATAAATCGCAGCATGCAATTGTAACATTCAGTTAAAGCATTAGTGTGCCTTGCATAGTATAAACAACATTTTAAGTAATCCTTATCCAAAGAGGGCCTTCCAATAAGTTAGGGAAGGAAGAAGGTAAACAAAAGAAAGGGATCACCAGAAGAAACATGAAAAATTACATATGAATCCAAACTACAGAAAATACATATTTATTTTGAAAAGTATTAATAATATTTATCTTCTCCAAAAATGTAGATATGAATATTTAGCATAATTAAACTATATGTATAGGGGAGAAAATGATCACGTCCACAATTCTGTACTAAATTAGTTATAATTAGTTGAAAAGGTTCTTTTGCTCCTGAATTTCAGGCTGTTTTTTTTTATCATAACTGGATCTCCAATTATAAGTTAGGTTCAAATGCACATTCTATAATCCTATTGGGATATTGAAAATTACCAGTTTTGCAGCCATAACACAGTTGCAAAATTCCAAAAGGATGATTTTGTTCCATTCTGCATAGTAAAAATAGAAAAGCAAGAAAAAGAAAAGAAAGGCTTCTTGAATATATAGAAAAGTATCTGTTTTGAATATTCAAATGTTGTGTGTAATTTTACAGCTTCTTTTTATATCATTTTTCCATTGAATCCCTTTTAAAGGAAAACTATTTTCTAGGCTAAAACATTCCTCTAAGAACAGCTTTACTTTCGCTGATGTGATTATGCTTAGGAAATTTAAATTCTCTACACATGAATATATTAGAAGATATTCTCTTTTATGACACTCAGCCTACTTTTGGAAAAGAATGCAATTATATTGCAAATAAATAATCAAGAATTTTAAAATGTATTTAGAAATGGCTTTTGTTAATAAAATCACCATCATTTAAAAATGGCCATTTTGACTCCTGAAAGGCCAGATACATTTTTAGTTTTAACTGTTAACTTTATTTCACTGGATAGTCAAAACACCAAGGTGACAAAGTTGAAAATAGGTAAATCATCTAGGAATAAACTATTTTTTTCAAATGTAGACCCAGCTGGTGTGGTGTTGCCTTTGTGTCAGTGATCCATGTTGCATTCTGCTACAGAGACTGTTCAGACAATCTGTTGCACAGCTGTTTGTACTTCGAAATGAAAAGCCAGGTCTGTTAGTGGTATCACTCAACAGGTATTATAATAACAATAAGGGTTCTATTAAAAAAATAGCATATGTCTTATGAAAGTGAATCAATTGCATTTAAAAGAAGTAATTAGATATGTCTCTCACCAGGTTCTTACCGTTTAGGAATAAGAACACAATTCATTTTGTGGCAACCATGACATCAAAATGAAATTGGATTGGGCTGGTGTACTACCCACTCCCTTGTGGAATATTCTGCCTTCCTATGTTAACTGCCATGGTCTTGGAAGAACAACAAAGGTATTCCAAGTTTGCTCTAGTAGGTTTGCAATAGTAGATTTGCAATACATTATCTGAGAATTTCATGTTGGCTCAGGGTTTGATGGAATTGGAAAGTCATGTTGAGTTGGAAAGTAATGCATTTGGTCTAATCTCCTATTTGGTGCAGGATTTGTTCAAGACCCTATCCTATTGTTCCCAATTATTAGTTCCTATATTTAAACTTATATTTATTCTTATTTTATATTATAAGCATTTGACAACATAAAATAAATAAATAATTTAAAAAAATAGTTACTCTTTTATATCTGAAAAAACCTCCTCCATTATCTCATTTTCAGGAAGTTCCTCCCAAAGTCTATCTGAATCTGCTCAACCAGCATTTCTAGCTCTATTGTTTGCGGCCAAAATAGTAGGTCTACTTGCCCCAATGTATGACAGCCTTCAGTGATTCACTCATAGAGCTTGATTTCATTCAACCCACCATCATATCAACTCTCATGTTAACTCACCTTATTTTGTTGATGACTTTTGTACACTGTAGCACACAGAATTGGATCCAGTACTCCAAATGTAGACTGACCAAAATAAATAGAGTGCATAGTTATCTTCCATAAGCTGGACTTTATGCGTACTGCAGTATATTTCAAAATAACTTTTGCCCTTTTTTTAAACAATTGCAACATACTGATGTCTCAAATTCACTAGAGTGATTCATTGATCTACTAGAACTCCCAGATCATTCTCACACATATGGCTGCTAAGCTAGGTTTCATAGGTTTCATGATGACCAATGTCAATGAGTATGTGGCCCTTACTCATATAGCTACATACAAGGTGTATAATATCTCGTGGGAGGAATGAATATTTTTGAGTATGGATTGATGTTCTGTAGTCCACCGGACTAAGAGTTGCACCCCACTCATTACATCTTTCTGCCCTGAAAAAAAAGAAGTACAATAAGACCAAACATCCTTCAGGAATTAGGGAGTTTAACAGGATGCAAATTTACTAGTTTGCTTTCTTACAAATGAGCATGTACTTTGGTTGTGCTCACTGGAGAAAGTGCAGATCTCTGTACCCACAACATGCTAAAGATGTCCATCAATTCCAAAATAATCAAGTATTCCAATGCCTAAGGGAGTTAGTAAAGGTCTGCTTTCTTTTAAAAAAGGAACATAGCTGATTTTCCACATATAAAATATTACCTGAAGATAAATAAATGGCAAAGAGACATCAAGATATAGACATTTAAAGTATGCTCACTTTGAAGAAGATTTGGAAGAATTGGTTTGGTTTTCAAATGCAAAGGTGCCCAACTTTTTTCAGGCTTCCACAAAAACTTGGGGATAGAAATGTCACTGCTGTAAGAAATGTTAATGTCCATGAAACTTTTAAAGTTCTTTCTTTCAGGTTTGAAGAAGTCGAAAGCACTTCTTCCAAGTCATATTTGAAACTAATGTCACCCATTTAAAGCAATCTTTACTTTGTTGATTACAAGTCTTTGAAGTAAAGAGCTAACATTTCTGCATTAACATTGTGCGCTTGTATTTAATTAGACAGAACAATATCAGATGAAATTTAACTGAAATGTAACCAAGGTTTGTTTTTGCAATGACAAAATCACCTTACTTTAATACAAAATTAAGTGTTTGTTTTTTCAAAATATTAAGCCAATCCATAGAAAAGCTACATACATTTGAATACCAAAGAATCAATGAATACTGAGTCCCATAGGCTGTCTGTTGTCACCTCTGGGTGTATATTATTGTTTATACAACTTTCATCTTGTGTTGAGAGAATTCCAATCCATAGGGCCAGCTTGGACTATTGCACCCAATTTTGGTCACCACAATATAAAAAAGATGTTGAGACTCTAAAAAGAGTGCAGAGAAGAACAATAAAGATGATTAGGGAACCAGAGGCTAAAACATATGAAGAATAGTTAGAGGATTGGGTTTGTCTAATCTAATGAAAAGGAGTAAGGTGACATGATAGCAGTGTTCCACTGTCTAAGGGGTTGCCACAAAGAAGATGTGATAAACTATTTTCCAAAGCACCTGAAGGCAGGATAAGACTCAATGAATGGAAGCTAACCAAGGAAAGACCAGCACAGAAACAAGGAGAAATTTCCTGACAGTGAGAACTATTAACCAGTGGAACAGCTTGCCTCCAGATACTGTGGGCACTCCAACACTGGAGATTTTTAAGAGAAATTGGGCAGTCACTTATCTGGAATGAGATAGGACAGTGGTGGCTAATCTTTTTGGGCTTCTGTGCCAAAAATTGTGCACGTGCTTGCACATTCACGCTCATGTGCCAGCACACAGTAGGCAATGCATGCCCCCCCATGCCCCCTACGCATGCATGCACAATCCCTACCCCACCATCCTTTTATGTGGACTGCACCTCACAGCTGATTTTCAGCCAGTTTCCCAGAGGCTCGAGGAAGGCTTCTGTAGGCTTTGCAGGCCGAAAATTATACCTGTTTCATCACTTCCAGTATTTTCGGAAAAACAGGAAGTGATGAAACGGGCCTAGTTTTCAGCCTGCAAAGCCTGTAGAAGCCAGCAGAAGCCTTCCTCAAGCCTCTGGGAGGCTGAAAAAAGCCTCAAACCTGCCAAAAATCAGCTATGAGGCATGGTCATGTGAAGTGAGGTAAATTTTCCTGCTGCTTATGTGCTGGCACAAAAGGCTCTGCGTGCCACCTGTGGCACGTGTGCCATAGGTTCACCATTGTGGCACAAAAGACTCTGCGTGTGCCATAGATTCACCACCACAGAGATAGGATCTCCTGCCTGAGCTTGCAATTGGACTAGAAGTCTCCAAGGTCCCTTCCAACTCTGATATTCTGTTATTCTTTATTGTAATCTAGCACTTTCTTCAATAATTGCAGCCTTACATTTATACTTTTTTTTCAAAGTGAAAGTGACCTTAACAAGGTAGATATGGCTGCAATCTTGTTACAAATTAGAACAATGGTCAGTTAGAAACCTACCTGGCAGATCTTTTCTTCCAAGCTGTCCCTACTAAACAATAACCATGTGTCAGATTGAACCTCCTGAGGATCCCTGGATCAGGTTGATCTACAGTCAAATATTCAGCAATTATATTTGAATATATTTTATCAAGCAGCCAAATATATTCATACAGGAAATTCCAATAGTATTAAAGGTGGTTTCACAATTATGGAAATTTAGATAAAACAAAGTTCTTTATTTGGTGGTGGTCAGATCCCATTCAAATATTGTATAATTTGGGGCACCATTTTTCAGGCCAAGTTCAGATATAGTGGAAGAAATTCAGAGAATGATAATGAGACTTGGCACTAGACAATAACTCATGTGAATAGAGATTGAAAGAGATGGACATGTTGAGCCTTGAGAACTGGAAGAGAATATTGATATCCATCTTCAAATACATGAAATAATATAACACAGAAGAAAGTCAAATCATGCTTTCTATTGCACCAAGACCCAGAATATTGCATTACATTATTACAGGAAGGCAGATTGAGTGAATATTAGGAAAAAGTTCCTGACAGTAAGAGCAGCATGACAGGAGAACTAATTACCCAGAGAGGGATAAGTTTCCATTCCCTGGATATGAAGTAAAGGCTGGACAGCCATCTGTCAAAAATATTTTAATTTGGATTCTCACATTGTGCAAAGGATTGGTTTCAGCAAACGAAATGGCTCTTTCCAATAAATGATTCTATCATCTATGCAAATCATGGACAACTTGAAGCCTAATTTCAAGGATTTTTTTCTAATTTAAAATATGAAAAATGGTAATAATGTTTGAATCTCTTGGTAATTATTATACATTCTTATTATTACTGAAAACTCCTTGAATGCAGTAACTTAGACAATATTTAAATATGATTCTAATCTCAGAAAACAGAGGCAAATATAAGAAGAATAGATTTAAAATCAGTCATGGAAACCACGTTCTCAAATCAGTCCACTTTAAAGGTAGGCAAAATAGTAGCCTCCACTGCCCTAACTTTCATGCTTGTGGTCAGTCTTTCCCAGTACCTTCACCTCTTATATGTTTTTTTCCCTTCCTGATGTTTTCCCCACAAGTGTGGGTTCTGCTCTTCTTTTTTAAATCAATTAAGTGTTGATTCATTGGCTGCAACATGAATTGAGCAACATCTTGTTGTTGAGCCTGATGTCATGAGAGGGAGGGAGAGAGGGAGGAAGAGAGAGAGAGAGAGAGAGAGGGAGGGAGGGAGGGAGAGAGAGAGAGAGAGAGAGACTCAGAATCACTCAGCCACCTTTTCATGCCTAAAGTGGGAGTAGAACTCACAGTCTCCTGGTTTTTAGCTTGGTACCTTAATCACTAGTCCAACCTGGCTCTTCAACATTTTAAGACTGGCTACCAGTTTATGCAAGGACATTCACATCATATATCTGCTGTATTATTTCCAATCTTAAGGAAAATATAGCAAGTTTTGAAATGCTGTGGATTCAGAATGCTAAATGGTCAGATGTTGCTAAGTATTGCACCTAGGTATAATATTTCCATCACATAATGGTATATCAGAATACAATGAGCAAGGGTGATATAGCTAAGCAGTTAAGAGTGAGAACTAAAGATAGGAACTTCCTCAGCCATCACTAAAATGAACAGATTTAGATGAGACTTCATGTATATTATATATACATTGTTCACTTGCAAGTCTGTCCTTTCCTATTGTATTGAAAAGCATTGAAACAATCAGAAACAGAAAAGGGGATTGGGCAAGGGATATCCAGTCTTTTGATGCCAGCCACTTTTCTTCTTAAAATCCATTTCTCTTTCAGCTGCTTTCCTCCCTGGAGGGAAAATATAATAATCTGTTTTCCCCATATATGTTGGTGGATAGGGAAGCATTCTGAAGATGGCTTTCATATTCTCTGAGGAAAACTATCAGAGAAAATAGTGTATCATACTGCCTTATTTTGCCTCTAGTCCTGATTATATCCTCCAGCAATTATTTCTGTATTTTAAAACAATCAGTTGAATAGACTACATGGTTTATTCTTTATAATGTTTCTTGTCTCTCAGCTTTATCCTTCCCCTCCTCCAACTCTACACCTGTAATCTGAAGATGATAATGCTTTCTATTCTTTGGAGGAGGCAGTAAGAATTACTGATCAAAAATACATGTATAAAATACAATTCAAAAATACATGAATTGTATTATGTAAATGCTAAGTATTAGGGCTGATGCCAAGTCTAAATGAATTTTTAATAGATAAATTCCTAACTAGAAATATTTAAAATAATGCTCTTAAAATAAGCTACATCATTTATTTTAGTTTGAAGAAGGGGAGAGGAGAGTAGTGGAGGAGAGGGGAAGGGAGGGGAGGGGAAGAGGAGGGGAGGGAAGGGTATTTTTGCTGTTTGGATTTATGTTACCTTTGCTCATATATCCTTCACAAAATATGGATTTCTCAATGGAAACAATGATGTGGTCCCAGTTATGGTGAAAAAGCTCTGAGAAATAATAAACATTCTGCTGAAGAAATTACGTACTTCCTTGTGCGAGAGATGCGTTTTATCCACAACGAAACACGATGAATGCAAATCAGTTACATATTGTAGGCAGAGTTTATTAGTAATATGCAAATAAGACAGACAAGCAATATCCGTGTTGTGCATATTTTTAATGTAATAGAAGCATCTTCACTGTCAGATGTGGATGGTTGCTTGCTTCATGTTGGAGAAAGATCATTAGAATTAAAGTATCACATTCTACTACTCTTAAAATGTCTTCTATTTTTTTTAACATCTTAACACTTTTCAAGACATATGTAGATACAGGTCTGTTCCAAAAAGTGATATTAAGACAGGAAGGACTATCTGGGAATGATAGCCGTCTATTAAATTGAGTGAATGAGAGAGTGAGTGAATGAATGGATTTGTGAATTAGTGAATCAATGAATGACCATTTGCACAAAAATGTCAGTAGTTGTTTCCATTCTACCATAATTTTCTCCATTAGACATGGTAAAAATATTTGCTCCAGATTTTAATTATTTTAGCTGTCTGTTGAATGTGGTCTTCTCTCCAAAATATGCAGATTGGATCTCTGTTGCATATCAATTTTATTTTGCAGTCACTGTATGTCTGTGTCTATGTCTGTGTGTCTGTCTATGTGTGTTTTAGTGGAAATGCAACCAACGTGGAATTGGGACATCTTTAGAGTAAATGAGAAACTGAAAGTGAAAAGTTTACTACCAGCGGAACTAGTAGTAAAAAGAGCCAACAATTGGTTGAGAGGAGAAAAAAAATTCTCTGACAATCAGCTGAGAGGAAAACAAAGAGAAAAGTGCAAGATCGGCTCTCCATCCACCCCTGTGCTTTTCTCTTCTTTATCCTCTCAGCTGATTGGCTCTGCAGGTCTCAGCTAGTGTGGGCAAAGCTGCGGGCTGGTGTTAGGCAAAGCATGCCCACCAAGCCACACCCACCAAGCCATGCCCACTGAACCGGTGGTAAAACAATTTGAATCCCACCACTGACACACATACATATACACACACTTATTTGTATTATCACATCTATGTGAATCTCACTTTTAACTCTAAACCGTAAAATTAAATTAAGATTGAAAATAAATAGTATCTCTCAAACAAAATGCACATCAGCATAAAAGTACCAGTAAGAAAAGTTACCCTGACATCCTTTAGCAGGTAGGTTCAATGTCTAGGACAGTGTTTCTCAACTTTAGCAGCTTTAAGAGGTGTGAACTTCAACTCCCAAAATTCTCCAGCCAGGAGAAGTTTCAGGAATTCTGGGAGTTGAAGCCCATGACCCTTAAAGTTGCCACAAATGAGAAACAATGGTTTTGGAGCAGGATGTGAGAAGGCCTTCTCGAACATTCCTACCAAGTGTAACACCACTTGTTTGTTAGAAAAAGAGAACAGTTGGACTAATTTGGGACAAATGCTTTGTTTCAAGTAGTCCAGTTTTAAATAAAGGTGCCATTAATATTAATTGTGTCTGGGAACATTTTAATTGCGCCTGGAAACAAATAAAGAGCAAATAAGAATCCTGAAATAAGAAAGTATTGTTGTTGGATATAATATTATACCTTGTTTCCTTCAATTATCCCTAACTAAGAATCTGACTGCCACACTTTGATTTGCAGAGGTTTCTGAAGGTACTCATGCTAAGTGTGTTATTATAATTCAAACAGGCCATCATTAACAGATTGTCACTAAGGCCACATCTGGCATTCCATTTCTCACATAAGTCTTCATTATATATACTCTTAATTATATATACTCTAACCATAATCAGGGTACCTATAATGAGATTCAGGAATATAGTAGCTAAATAAGTCTCCCATGATATCCTTACTCATGACACACCCATGCAGTTTCCTTATAAACAACATGGAAGTGGTTTATAATTGCCTTATTTTATTTTCTGATCTTGTTTACAGTCCTGGGATTCTCTGATGGTCTCTCATCCAGGTTTGACCAACTGGTTAAATTTTTCAAGATCAGCTAAGTGCAGTTAGGTGCTGTTGGCCAGTGTGAATCAGGAATGCTCCATGTTCCAATGCTGAATGGAACCCTTTTGAAGATCCTTTCACCTGATTTCCATTCTAACTAATTAAGAGCACCCTTAGTCCCATTCAGGCAATAGCAACAGTACTTAGGCTTGTATACTGCTTCACCAGGCTTTACAGCCCTCTCTAAATAGTTTACAGAATCAGCATATTGCCCCTAACAATCTGGGCCCTCATTTTACCAACCTTGGAAGGATGGAAGGCTGAGTCAACCTTGAGCCAGTGAGAATCGAACTGCCAAACTGCAGGCAGCCAGAAGTCAACAGAATTAGCCTGCAGGACTGCATTCTAGCCACTGCGCCACCGTGGCTCTTAACTGAATAAGTGGAACATGAAAAATGGAGAGAAAAATGATGTTTCACAGGCAGATCTGCTCCCAACTCTTTCCAATCTCTGCACATTTCGAGGGAAAATTTGCAGGAAAGCTGCTTTTGGTGCACTTGAGGGTGAGCATTACTGTCAACATAATCAGATTCTGGATCAGGGAAGAAGCTGTACTCATATTTATCTGAACACAAATACAACTTCTCTTTAATTCCTACCCAGGAGTTCACATTAAAAAAAAATAGTGGCACTTCAATCTCACTTCTCTGGCCACTATCTTGACTTTTTAAAATCTTCTCGTGCAGTCACCCCTGTTTCTACCTGAGCATATAGAAGCTGGAGAAAAAAATGACTAGAAGACTTCCAAAGTCCCTTCCAATACTATGATTCTATGAATCCCCTTTATCTATTCATGTGTTCAAATCAATGCCTAAATGCGGCTTTTTTCTGGACTAGATTAAATTTCAGGATATTTGTCCTCATCCAATTCAACAGAGCAGGTGAATGGCCAACATTATCAAATCAGTACAGATCCTTATATATTAAAACTGCATTCTGAATCTCTGCTGGTCACTGTGTAGATACCTTTCACATATGAAAAAAAGAATAGAGCAATGGGAGATGGGAGAACTGTGATTTCCCCCAACTTGGTCTCTCTCTTTCTAGGTATCACACTCCTAAACAGGGCATATTTGTTGCTTTTTGTCAACCTTCTGGTGGCACTGCCCCCGAAAGTCCACATACTATCATAGCTGGCATAAGATTTTTTCCCCAACTGCCATTTGTATCAAGCTGCGAAAAAGAAGCAGGTGCAGAAGAAACACATTTGGTAGCAAGTGAAACTGTGCCTAAATGTTGCAAGGGGATGATTGAAGTCAACATAGAGGTGTTATATTCAAAAACAGCCCTCATGTTGAATGTAATTAATGGAAGAGAAAGAAGCCCAGTCATTTTTAGTGGATGCCTGCAATATGATACACCCAGCAGGCTTGCTGTCCATTGATTGGGGATATAATTCTTAAAACTACAGTCTTTTCTTCCCAGTATTCATGCATTATATTCGTTTGTGACATTTCTATCCACATGCAATTCTATCCAAAGAAATAGCACCCAACTTTTGAAGTGTGATTGTAACTACTAAATATGCAAAAAGAGAAGTGGCCAAATGTGAGACTCACAGATTGGCAATACAGCATGTACATATGAATCCTATGCTTATATTATCAGTCAAGATGACTCAAAGAAAGGGAGGGAGAAATAACACATAGAGTAGTACTGATCTTATAAAAACAAGGAGGCTTAATTAAAGTGACAACTACAGATTTAAAGTCCAGACTTCAACATGCAAACAAAACATAACATTAAGATCAGCTTTTTTGAATGTAAAGTAAAAGCATTTCTGGAAAAGGCCTTACAGAGGTATTTATTGCCATTACATGTCTAAAAAAAAGCATAAAGAGGCCAGGTATAAAGTCCTATTCTCTGATCAGTGCAGAAATCCAAACTAATCTCTGCTTGAATCCATCCAACAAAAGGAATCACATCAAATATTTTTATTCTTAGGAACTTTTTCCTAATATTCAATTAAATTACACTAGCCTGTAATTTAAAAACATTATTCTTCATTCTGCACTCTGGAATAACAGAGAAATATTGGACTTCTTCTGTCTGACAGCTTCTCATGTGTTTGAAGAATGCTTCCTTGGGGACAGTCTAAGCAATGTAGATTTCCTTTGGTAAAACAGACTGGACCATGGAAGCAAAAAGATCCATTTCATCAAAATAAAAAACTCAACTAGTTTGCCTAAATAAAAGAATTTTGGTGGCCAGTCCTGTAGTACAAAGTTTCTCTCAGTCTTTCCCTCAGAAGTAGCTGAAGGGCTTTTACACATAGTGGCTTTATGCCAAGAAACCTCAGGCTAAGTGGCTTTAGCAGAGACAGTGAAATTGGCCAAAACATTTGTGGAAGCCATCCACTGTGGAAACATTCAGCTCACTCTGCAAGTGCTTGATTTAGCCTTCTCATAAGAACTTGATATTAAAAATATTCATAATCTAAAAGAAAAAATAAAGGGGATATTTATCATATTTACATGAGGCCACAAAATTAGGTGAATTAATTAGAAGACCAAAATCAAATTCAAAATTATCGTGACAGAGAAATGGGCTGAAAATGACAGAATGGACAGTTAATAACAATGGAAGAAATTATTTATTTATTCCATCATTGTGATGATTTTTGTGTGGACGTATGTTGAGACAAAAGTCAGTCATGTTGTGGTCACTTTTGGAAAAGGATCTTTAATTTGTATCCCATAAATTGAATTCAAACTATTGCAGAAGATGAGATCGAGGCAGTTGTTAAGTCTGGTGTTGTTGGTTACAAGTTGTTCTAGTCCCAGATTTGTTACTGCATTGTAGAAGGTTGCATGTATGGGTTCAGTTTTACATTTGTTAAGGGTCCAGTTAATATGAGGTAGATTGAAGTCACCAAGAAAGATAAACGCGTGTGGGCAGGATGCTGCCCATGTTAGTTATGTATTTAGCTTGTTTGCATGTTCGATGTCATAATCAGGGGCTCTGTAACATAGTAAGAATCGAAATGTGATATTTAAGGATAGTTCACAGACGATGGGTCTCAGGAATAGCAAGCTCCTGGGTAACTTGGATGTTCTTTAGATGTAGGGACTTTTTATAGAAGATAGCAACACCACCTCCTCTACGGATTTCATGATCTGATCGGTAAACATGNATGATCTGATCGGTAAACATGATAGTCTCTTACTGTGGTAATGGAGTCAGGGAGAGATGCATTGAGCCATGTTTCACAGACAAATAGGATATCAAATTTAGACATATTTAGTAAGAGGAAAAATTCAGGTATTTTATTTACAAGGCTTTTTGCATTGAGTAGCTTGCATTTAAGGCCATTTGTGGTTGGAATAGAGGTAGTTAGGGGCATGCGTGCCTAGTTTTGAGTGATGTTGGATTGGATGGTGTGGTGATTAAATTATTAATCAAATGGACATGTATAGAAGTCAGACATCTAACTTGGACATAATATTTATGAAACAAGGAATGCTACCTGATTACAAATTACAAGCAGTGTGATGTGCCTTACATAAAAAGTGCTTTTTCCAAAAGGCAACTGGACTTTCTTATTTTGTTTTTGGTTTTCCCTTTAAAAACTTTTCACTTCTCATTCAAGAAGCTTCTTCAATTCAAAGGAAAAAAGAAGACCAAGAAAGTCCAGTGGCATTTTGGGAAAACCATTATCTAGATGATTGAATATCTCTACATAAAACACAACTAAAATTTTAGGCTATCTTCGTGAAAGTAAAGTTCAAAATCAAGGGAAGTACCAACTCTGTTTTATTCAACACTAGTTGTACTCCATTTAAGTACCACATCACTTCTAGACATCACAATTTAAAAAGATGCAGTAACAATAATAGGGTCAGAGGAAGGCAATACTGTAAGGATGATCAAGAAACTAGAAATTAAGTGCCAATAAAGGACAAAATTAAGTCCAATTAAAAATATATGAAAAACTAGGAATATTTAGTCTTGGGAAGAGGAGTGATATGTCAATGGGACATACAATAAGAATATAAAAACCTAAGTGATGCCTTTCTGGATGAAACCCCTGGATCATAATACAGTGTTCACAGTGTCACAACCAACTGCCTCAGGAAGCTCACTAATCTGCCAGCCGAGAGCTTCCAATGACAGTGACACTGCCATCCAGGCTAAGAGCCATGGATTCCTAGGACTTCTGTGAATTGGTCCAATCCCTTTTTAAAGCTAGCCAAATTAGTACCTAGCATCACATCTCATGGTCAAGGTAATAAGATGATAAGGCCTTGAATGAATATTTCACTTTGATGAAGCTGCAAAGGTCTCTTCAAAATATCTCTTCAAAATTGTTTCAGAAAGCAGTATCTCTTTGTGGGATATTTGTATTGTATTTTTATCTCAGTTTGATAGTTCTTCAGTTGCTCAAAGGATGAAAGAGGAAATGACATACTGTGCAATGAAAATTCACAGAATAGTTCACAAAAAAACATCCATACAATGAGGGACAGTAATTTGGACTCTATTGTGGTTGTAAGTTGAGGTACAGCTCATAAATTCAATGGGACATATTTTTAATGGAAATATTTAAATATATATTAAGGAATGCTCAAGCTATTATAAATAACTAATTCCCATGTGACTCTAACTAAAGTAAAATGTTTTTAAATACTATCTATTAACACTTATACCCTTTGAGAGTAATCATTTGGATTTAGGACGGATCTGCATGTATTTTAGAACAGGGCTGTATAGTAATGCCAAGGAACAACAGAATTGTCATATATTCCTCAAACTATTAGTAGATTTACAAACTTTTAAAGGCAGAATATTTATGCTATCTTTAGTTCTTTTACTTTTTATTCTCATATAAGGAAGTTTTGTATGCTAGTCATTTCAAAGTAAACAACAGATGTTTGCACCTATATTATGGGTTAGTACTGAACTGGTATTAAACAACAATGAGACAACATGTCAAAACCAGTAATGGTAAATAAATGTGTCAGCAAAGAGCAAAAATATTCAGAGTTCACTTCATCTCTGAAAAAAGAACTGTAAAAAATAGCACTTTCTTAGTAGATCTGCTCCTATAATGACATCTAAAGACATTTCTAAGGAGGGGGTGATGGTGGAGAAAGAGCAATATCAAATGAACATAATTTAAAAGAGCATCCCACCTGTCCCAGTGACAGAATGTTTTCACCTTCTTTCAAGTACGCATTTTTTCTTCAAATGGAGGAGGAGGAAGAAGAGGAGTTGTGGTTGGATGAGGAAGAAGAGGCAAAATAAAAGAAAATTTGTAGATGGAGACATTGGCGCAATGTGAAATCTAGCTGAGGCCTATATAGCAATGATAGTTTTGTTTCTTTATAATATATGAAAAAAGAAGAAGGGGCATAGTTATTCTTACTGATTTTCCCTACATTCTTTTATTTAGTGTATACATAGGATCTGTCTATTTCACTATATACATGCAAGTAATCTTCAGGTAACAAGGTATTTCTATCAGACTGCACAAAAATTAATGAATGTTCCAAAAAACTGAACCAAAAATAATTTACAGTCCATAGCCTCCATTGAAGAGGACTTCATTTTATAATAATAATAATACCGACCAATCCACTATAAGATAATTGGTTTGATGATAATAATTACAAATAGAACTCAGGTTCCAAGAGTAATTCATTCTCTTTCCAATTCCCTTCTGCTATCCATAAGTATCAATAGGTTGCATTTCATTGTTTGCTCATATAGCCATCAGGACCAAAACTATTCATCTGCATTATTCTCCCCTTTTCTACTCAAAATTAGCAAACTATCTCAGCACCTATCCTATAATTGGGCAGATTTCTTACCAAAAAGCAGCACTTCAAAGTCTTTCTAGTCCTGCTCAATGCTCCAACTTGTCAGCTGTGTTGAAGTTCATATTATATGAGTAGAAAAAAGAAACAAATTATCTTTAATGGATTCTTAAGAATGAGTAGAAAGATTAAACTATTTGTTATCTCACTTACGTACAATCTGAAACAGATATATTTTTTTAATTCAAGCATTAAAACAGATATTTTGCTCACCACAAACTCTGTATTAATTGTGACAAGAAAATATTTAATAGTCTGTAGATTTTAACACTAACAACATAGGTGTTTGATGTACATTTACGCTTCCAGTGACAAACCTCATGGATACTAATTTTTCACCAAAGATGGAAGCCTACTTATGTTTTTACTATCCTTCTCTACAATTTCTTTAAAACTGTGGTTCCTTTAAAAATCATGTTGAAATGATTTTGGGGCCTTGTATCTGAATGAAATAATATTGCTTAGGAATACATCTTGCTACGATTATAACTAGGTCCTGTACACAATGGCTTTGCAGTAACACAAATTCAAAGAGCAAAATATGATTGTCAACCAACAATATGAAGCAAATCTGGCTGAGGCCATCTTTACAGCTTCAGGGTTGCCACTGGATGGGAGGAGAGGGAAATAGATAGCTGGGGTTTTGTAGTCAAAACCTAATTTTTTCCTGTGGGAATCAAGGGAATTTCAACAGGTGGCTAGGGAGAGGAGGAATGGAGTAACTAAGCAACTGATCAGCAGCACCATTGGACAATGTGATTGATGACTTGGGGAAACTTTTACTTTACAGGTGAAAATCACAGGAACTTTCAGAGTCAGTCTTCACCAGTTGTGTCAACAACTGCCACATTTCCAATGGAAATTTTTTAATTCACTTGTGGTCATTGGCAGCTTTGTATTCCTGATTGGCAACTTTATATATACAAACAACTCCAGGATTCATTAGTGATATATCAAAGCTTATATAGATATTCCTTGCTTAACTTTAGCCCTGTTTAATGACCATTTGACATTACAATAGTACTGAAAAAGTAATTTTCATACCAGGCCTCACTTACAACCTTCACAATGCCCTGTGGTGACATGATTGAGATTCTGATGCTTTGAAACTGGCAGGCATTTACAAACCTCATAGCATCCTGTGGTCACATAATTGCCATTTGCACTCTTCACAGGTAGAATCAATGGCAATAAAACTGCAAGTCACAGTTGCATGATGTCTTGTTTAACAAGCATGTCATTTAATGATGGAGTTGTGATTGTTAAGCAAGGACTAGCTTTAGTTAAAGAGCAGGTAGCAGTAGAAAACAGGACCTGGCTACCTGGATAGGAGATTATATCAATGAAACTACATTGATATTCCAATCAGTAGAAGCCAAGCTCAACTTAAAGATCTAGCTTCTTCACCTGACTGACAGAAACATTTCTTCACCAAAAGGACTTCTAAACATTGTTTTAGAAGTAATGAGTCCTGCTGATTTCATCCTTCCAAGCACGGCAATCCCACAGGGGAACATAGGTTGGAATATAACAGAGAGCTTTTGAGCATAATGAGCTTCCTATCCACAGAAGCTAGTGAGCTTTTATACTATTCCTTTTATTTCCTGCTATTTTCAGTAAAGGACCCCAAAGCTGTGGGCAACCCTCTTGGCCCTCAAGCACATGAGAAACTTGGCAGAAACATACACTTCAAAAATAATAAGAGATCATTCTCCAAACTAAAAGCATAATAATAACTTCAACATAAGAAAAAAGTAGTTAAATATATGAGGCTGTTTTGCCAACATGGATGGTGGTGGGATGAAGCCAAAGAAGGGAAACTGCCAGAATCAAAGTAGAACAAAGGACTAGAGGAAGGAGAAAGGCAGAACACTAATACCTGGGACAAATAATAAAAGCACTGTTGGCAAATTTCACTCCTAACGTGTGAAAACTCTACTCCCTTATAATCAGCTTTGAATAGCCCATCACATTTATTTGTTCAGATTATGTATTGATCTACCTGGCAGGCATTCCACTCCTCCTCCTTCATACCATTCTTTTACACAAGTAAAATCCAATCTTTCACAAAGCACAAAGCAAGACAAGACAAATCAGATAAAAACTGGGTTATTGTTAAGAAACAAATGTACTTTTCATTATATCAGTACAGTGAAACAATTAATTATAAATGCTTCAAATTAATGATTGAAGTGATTTGTTGGCTATAGGGACTGATCTCCACATAATAAGTGAGATACCAAACAGCATCTTTAATTATTGTTAGGAATATAAGTCACCTAACAGCTATTTGGGTTAGAAATATATAAACCAGGATAAACATTTTAAAACTACATCTGAATATGGGACAGTATTTATATGGTTTTTTTCACTTTCCTGACAGCTACTAGAAGGCATTATATCAAGCTTCTTAGATGAACTCAAGATTATGGGTTCAGGGAAAATGATCTATGAATTCAATAGAACCAATAGCGGTGCTTCACAACTGAATTAAAACAGAAGAAATGTGTATGATCTTTCAGAAGCTATGAAATAATATGTCCTTGATATGTCTCACTGAACAGGGAAGCTGGGCCTTCTATTGGTTCTGAACATTTTGTTTATTGGTGCTTGGGTACATTTAGTCTCATACATCCTTATTCACTTCCTTGCCTAAGAGTCAATAGTGCTTAGTTGCATCATGACAAAGCATTCTGCATTCCTTGATTGTTACTTGTGTTATATTGTTACTTGTGTTATATTGTTACTTGTGTTACTTGTGTTTAAATTCCTATTAAAAATTAAATGGTTGATTTCTTCTTTTCTTTGCATGTTAGCTGAGAATGCAATCCAAACTTCTAAGCCCCACCAATAAGAATATATGTTTCTCATGAAGAAGATGAGAATCAGTTTCTCCAACATCTCCAAGAAAATTATTCTGTCTAAAACTTTTTTATTATTTTCAACAAAACTTGAACTAATATCAATGAAAACTGAACTAACATCAATGATCTGGATTGAAATGCAACAGTTTTTATGTGCTTACCTTTGAACTGAATCCACATAACTTGTAATTCATTTGAAAAATAGCTGAGATCATCAACTAGAATCACAGGGGATTTATGCAGGGAATCTTGATCATCACTTATTTCTACTTTGGAAAGAAGATGAATTTGGTAGTAAACTAGAAAGGAAAAAAGGCAATTTGTTTCAGAAAGGACTTTAAAATGCTAAGTCAGCTTCCCATGAATGGTGAGAGAATGAAGGAATATTACATCAATTGTCACCTTCAAAATCCAACACTGTCCACCAATCCAACAAGAATAATATTTGATTTATTTTTATTGATTCATTAAACAATTCATCAACATTTTCTCCAAGACATTTTGTAGCATATAGAGCACTCCTTTTTCCAAACTTTACTGTGAGGTACGTTATGCTGTGCTAGGAAAAAAAATATTTTCTTTGTTATATGTTCCTTATGAAAAGGAACCATATAAAAGGCCTACAAATTTCAGTTCTGTGTTTATACTGTGATTTCAGTCCTAACAATGTGTGTATCTGTATGTCTGTGTGAGTGAAGAGAGAGAGTATTTTTAGTATAAGGCATGTCATTTTAAAAAGAAAAAAGGTAAGTGAAAATTGATGGTTATATCTGAAATTAGAGCATGAAATATTGTGTCAATTATTGCCATTTTGTGACTGAAAAATCAAAAAGAAACTGGGATTCAAAAAGAAAAAAATAATGATGGGTGAAAAATAAACATGAATTATCAATACCTTTGAAGAACTTATATCAAATTGTTTTGGTGAGTGAGTAATAAAATTTAGATCATAAAACAAAGAATTGGAAGGGACTATTCCAATTCAGTGAAAAAGCCAATAGAACTTTTTGGACAGCCTTTGTTTGAAGATCTCTACTAAAAAAAAAAACTCACTATTTTGATATCTACAATCTGGAAGTACTTTCTGATGTCTAGCCTGAACCATACTTCTTTGTAGGTTTAACCTATTGGTTCTACTCCTGCTCTTTGAGGCAATAGAGAATAAGTCTACTGTACTCCCTTTTCTGAATGACAGTCTTTCTAATATTTGAAAACTGCTGTCATGTTTCCTTCCTCAATCATCGCTTCTGTAAGCTAAACATATTTAGATAAGTTATCATCTTCTTTCTCTTCCCACTGAACTCTTAAGCCCATGTCACACCGGCCAACGGATTCAAAAAGGACACAACAGACGAGCAAAATGTTCCATCCATTGTTATCCGCGCTCAAAAGGGGCAAACAATTGCATAACCGGAATGGCATAACACGGACGCGGGCGAGGACGCAGAGGCAGGCAATGCAAAGCGGATATGAGTGCGAACCGCACGCCAACAGGCCCGCGAGGGAAGCGTGTAACTTGGAGACGCAGTGCAGATGGCCGCATAAACCGCAAGCGGCCTTCTGGGCCACGCATAGGCACATCCTACAGCTGAACGTGGACAGCGGACGACGGATTACACGTGTATCGCAGAGTCACGATGCCGAACGGATGACGTGGCATATTGGCACAGCGGCCAACGTCACGTCCACTACAATGCACATAGAGGAAACGCCCCTAGGCGGACGCCTGGCGTCGTTAAATGTGCAGCATGCGGGCGGGAGGCTGCAATATGCGTCAGCGCCTCCAGAAAAAAGGAGATTAGCCTTCGAAAGAGGTCGCCAGTTCAGCAGTTAAGCACCCTGCTGCCCGGAGGATTGGCTTGCCTTGCCCTGCCCTGCCTCTTTTGGGGCATGTACTGCACCTCGCCAAGCCTTGCTCCAGCCTAGCCTTGAAAGCCTCCCTGCCAGCCCTTGGCCCTGCAGCCTGCCTTGCACAAGCCATTTGCGTGCCCAGCCGGTCCTGCCTTGCCAGCCATTGCTCTGCCCTTCCTGCCAGCCTTGGTCATGCTCTGTACCTACTGCCACGCCTTGGGTGCCTTGCCGCCTCCTGCCAGGCCCTCGCCAGGCCTTCCTCCAGACTGCGGTGCCTTGCCCTTGCGTTTTGCCCCCAGGGCCCGTCTTTTCACCCTGCAAAAAGGCCCCCCTCTTCCTGGGTGGCCCCCATGCCTGGCCTGCCATTGCCTGCTGCCAGCGGCCTGACCTTGCCAGCCTTGCTGCTCTTGCCATGGCCTGCCAAGCCTGTGGTGCTACCGCCTCCCTGGCCAAAGCCTTGCTGCCAGCCTCGCGTTCCGTTGCCACCGCCTCCCTGCCAGCCAGCATCCCCACAACCATGCGGAAAGCACACGTCAAGCACTTCAAGCCACTCTGCTGCGCAGCGACCTGGCTAAGAGGAGACAGGGGCTCTGCATCCCACCCCTGCTGCCCTCACGTTCTGGTTTCTGCCGTGGGGCTCTGCGAGCACGGGCCGTCGCTCTTCCTGGGGCTGGGGCTTCTGTGACTTCTTGCTTCGAGAGGAGCTGATTACAAGCACTCCAGCACAGCCACTTCCACAGGCACCGGACCTCTTCACTTCACCCTGAGATTGAGGCGACCAATGAGGAGTGACCAGAGACTCTTTTATTGTGTTGTATAGCTTACTTGTTAATAAAGGTCCGTCAGTTTATGATTCACGACACTTGCTTCATTGTTATTTTTTTAATAAAGTCTTGGTGGAAACTTTTAGAAATGGTTTAAGCCTTTGCATGCTTGTGGGATGGGTAGGAGTACCTGTGGGATGGGTTAGGATACCTGTGCATGGGTAATAGCTGTGGGATGGGGTTAGGATAGCAGTGGGATAGATAAACCTCCAGAGCAAGCATAGAGGACTGTATGGTCCACCCTCCCAGGTGCCACACCTATGTGCCCTTTATTTATCAAATAATAATGTAATAATTATCACGCATGTCAACATATAACACAACTCTTTATTAAACGCCCTGTCTCATTGTAAGCCAACCAAACATACAGGAACAATCTCATCAGTGTGATGAGACAGACTGAAGGAAGCATCCACTCAAGCATCTACCATCCTGTGTCTTACCACCCACTGCTCCAGCTGGGATTGCACCATGTTTCAGGAGGTTGCGCTGCGCTTTCTTCGCTTCATGTGTGGCTTGTGTTGGGCCTAGCACATCCTCAATATCGATCAGGTTTCGCCCTTGTCTCATTCCCCAGGCTCTCTATTCCCATTGCCTGCTGGAGGTCCACGAGCCTGTTCTGCGAAGACTGGGTAGCGGGTGCGCATGAGATTGTGCAGGATACGAACAAGGTTCCACGATGTTCCTCACGGTCTGTGGGCGATGCTACATGGTGGTGGAAGTACCTGGAACCTGTTGGCCAGGATGCCAAAGGTGTTCTTCACCACCCGCCTTGCCCCTGGAAAGCCTGTAGTTGAAGATCCTCTCTTCACGGTGAGGAGTCTGGAACTGTAGGGCTCATGAAGGTAGGTTGTGAGGGAGAAGGCGTCATCCCCCACGATGAAGTAGGGCACATCTTGCATGTCGTTGGGCAGGGGTTCTGGATCTGGGAAACCCATGATGAGGTTGCCTTGCAGCTCCTCCTTGAGGTGACTGGCATTGTATTACCGGTGCAATCTGAATGAGCCGTTGCCTGAAGGCATCGATGACATCATGAACTTGTAGTCAGCATCAACCATGGCGAAGAGGACGATGCTGAAGAAGCCCTTGTAGTTGAAATAAGTACTGGACCACCTGGCTGGCGCTTTGCAGGCATCAGTGCTTGCCACCTATGGCTCCAACGGTGTGGGGGAAAGTTCCACTTCTGATACCACTGCTCTGCAACTTTCTTCCAGCCTTCTTCGTGGTGGGGCACTGAGGAGATCCTCCTGTGTATTCTTCGATGATGGTTGAACCACTTCTCTGACCACAATGCTGATGGTGTTGGATGGCACCCTCCAGCCGCACTGCATGCTCCTGTGGGAGGTCCCTAGGCCAGGTGCGCAGAGTGAGTGCCACTGAGCCCTGTTCCTCAGGTGAGGCGCCGTGAAGCTGGCTGGTTTGCCTTGGCAACCCTGGGTGTCAGCCGCTGCACAACGTTCAGTCAAACACTGGCTGGAGGCATCCTCATGAAGTTCTGGAACGCGCCGAGTGATCTTTGTTCCTGAGCTCCACCATCAGCTTGTTGTACAGTCCGTCCTCTGCTCTTCTGGTGAACCATCTTCGGATCCAGACTCTTTTTGGTTGGCTCCTTTTCTTCTCGCAGTAGAGTTCACAGAGCTTGCAGATGCGTTCGTACTGTTGCAGAACGATGTTGGCTGCCGAAAGGATCTTTGTTACAATCCACGATGGACATGACTGGATGCTGTTGGAAGAGCAAGAGGCAGACGAAGGCTGCAGAGGTCTGCACCGCTGGGCTGCTGGCTGAAAGAGAGATGCAGACGAGTTCCTCCCCCTTTTTATTAGGCAGTATAGGTGTCCCTTTGCAATCCTCTAGGCATCCTCTTAGGGATCCTCTAGGCATCCTGTAGACATCCTTAATATCCGAGATAGGTCCCCTCTGTGACGTTTATCCATTTTAAATGCTTTGTTTCCGTGCTGCATCCATTCTGCATCTGTTCTGCATCCATTCTGCTTCCTCCCTGCATCTGGCGGATGCGAGTTGCGCGGATGCACAAGCAGAGTGCCTTAGTGGATATAGCGGATGCATAACGGATGCGCGTAGCGGATGCGTAGCGGACTGCATAACGGACGAACTGGATACATTTTCTGCCCAAAACTTTTGGAGCGGATGAAACGTCCCAATATCATGCTGGACGGATAGAGAGGAAGCAAAATGGAGGCAGTGAGTACATCGCGTTTTCGAATGGATGGCAAGGTTTTTTGACCATTTTACATCCTCTTTGCATCTGTTGGTTCGGTGTGACATGGGCTTTAGAACAACTGTAGAAATATTCATTTCATCAAGTTAACTTTCAGAGGGCTTACATTCTAATTTACATTAAAAAGGGTTATGAACACCCTTTGATAACTTTTATCAAAGTTTGAATATCAGACAATTCTATTCAAACCACCTGGAAACCTATCAATGTTCATGAGATTTATATTTATAATTTCCAAAACCCAATGGACAACATTTAAATTGTGTATTTGGATGATCTGCTGTGATGAAAAGAAAAAGCATTTCTTTAACAATGTCTCATATACATCCTTTTCGCTGAACTATAATAATTTGTCTTTTTGGACTATTTCAGCTACTGTATTTTCTTGAAATGAATCCAAATTGATTCTGCCAGAACTATTTTGTCTTGAAACACTGCCCTCCTAACCATTCAGGCTCAGAGTATTATAATGTCTTCTGTGCATGCTAATTTTTATTGTAAATTTGTTCATGACTTTGTTGCAATCAACATCCTACTTGTTCATCTTACTATGAAAGGGTTAGAATTCACTTTAAGTGGGGTCCTAAAATCCAGCAGGCATTTCACTTATTCAAGTGGACTTTCACAACACAAATCCAGATCCCACCTGCCCCTTTGTTTTTGTTTTTTAATTTATCTTAAGGGTCACAACTTTGTGAATTGCTTCACTGTGTGTACCTTAGCAGACAACTTCTCCTTGTTGAATTGATCAATGATTTTTTTTAAAGGGAGCTTTTAGCAATCAAATAAGCTTTTCAATATTGTTTCAACTTATACAAATTTGCTTTATGTTCTGAAAATGTCCTAACTGAACACAAATATCTGGAATATTTGCAAATTTCTCACAGACTCACAACGTGCTCAGGTGGACAAAATGTAGTCCAAAATCTCTCAGCTCAGAAAGGCGACTATTTCACTGACTGATTAATCTATGCTCAACTAGAGCATGGATTTGAATGATCTTTATCTTCCTTCATTTTGGGGAACAGGCAGAACTGTATTACAATGATCTATTCTACAGACATCCCTCTTCCCTCGAGGAAAAAGATTTAATTAGTCTGCCATGACATAAGACAATTGAAAACATTTTTGAACATTTAAAACAATTCACTTCCTGCTCTGTGATTTGTGACAGACTTGGATTTGGACAGAGGCCAAGGCTTATATTTCTGGGTACCATATATGTCATTGTCCAATATCCATGATTACCAAAGGAGGGCTATCTATAGATAGGCTGCCCACAGGAAGCAGCAAAATGTGTCCATACTTTCCATCCCACAATTTTCCACATTCTTTCCACAGTCCTTCTGACTAACTTTACATTCTGCTTTCAGCTGATAATTTTTTGACTCTGTGGGCAAACTAGTTTGGGAAGGGGAAAATATTTTACAAGGAGAAAGGGGGAGAGAGAAACCATTCATAATTACCTTAAAATTGAGAGGGAAATTTTTCAACATGGAGAAACTGTTGACAAAGATGTTGATGATTAGAAGTTGTTCCTGTTTCCATGGTCTGATATGGGGTGACAGAAATTCCAGAAAGGGAAAAAACTTTCTGACTTCCATCACATAAGAAGCACACACATAGAGTGTTATTGGCATTTCTGGAACCAGGGAGAGAAGGGGAGGAGAAAATAGATAATAGTTGAAGCTGTCTAACTGAAGCAAAAAGACTAAGACCAGACACAATCATTATCAAGATGTGGTGCAATAACCCATTAACAGGATTATTGAAAAGAATAGTATAAAGTTATAGAAACCTCAGGAACCAGACAGATTCACTTTTAGAAACCATTTTATTCTGCCACTAATGAAGGTGACCTGAAGACCTCTGGATGAACTGATGAAACTATCCTCTTAATGGATAAATGAGGAATATCTAGGTGGCAAACATGTGAATCTCACTCACATTCTGAGCATAGTTATAAGTTGGCTGGATTGATAGATTTTGTAGTATCTGATTTTCATCATAAGGATTTTTATGTCTGGGTTAAAAACAGCTTATCTGCCTAAGATTCAGTCTTGACTCTTCCACTGACTCTTGATGCCAGTTAAGATTCTAAGGAGATATTTGTTGTTGTGGGTGCTGCCCTGCTCCCCCCCCCCCCCCCCCCCCCCCNCCCGCTCACATACAACAAGAGTCTATATGTGTTTATTCAAACCCTCCAAACAGGTCCTCTGAACATACACCTATTGCACAGATCCAGATTATGAGCTCAACATTCCAAGAGTCACTGAGTAACTAAATCCAAGGAAAGCAGTCCACGATTTGAATGGGTCATGATCCATGGCACAAGCACACAAGGCACAGGACTCAGCAAGTTGCTACAGCAATGTTCAAGTCCACAGGACAATAGGCAACAGTGGTGCAGCCCTTCATAAAAGCAAGGTTTCCTTCTCATGAGTAATCTAGCTGACCAGCATTGTACCTGTCTCCTCTCTGCTCTACAAGTCCTTAGATTAAGAGGAAATGTGAACTCCATCTCTTTGCTAATGAGTGGCAGCTGCCTCTGGTCCTTGCCTGGAGACTTCTGGCCAACTTACTGCATCTGTGACTCACCTTGCTCAACTTCAGCCTTTTTTTTGTTCTTCCAATAGATCCAGCTGAGTCTGTTCTGTCAAATTAGCACGCTCTGAGCATTGATCCTGACCAACACTCGGCTCTGCACTTTCCTTTGCTGACTCAAACTCACACTCCTCTGAACTCTCATCCAGAGAGGGGCTGAGGGCAGATCCATGACACTGTTTCCTGTCTGAAAATCTTCCTTGGTATCAATTGGCAAAGCATAATTGGCAAATCCCCTTTTCCATTTAATCAGTCAATGTATTTTTGTGGAGTATGGCAACTTTTGTTACAATTCATGCTTTCCTTTCCACATTAGGAACACTGATTGTTTCAGGTTACATTAACAGAATATTGCAAGTCTGAAATTACAACTCTGCCTACTCACTTTATAGACCAAAAAACTAGAGAGGGTTCCTTCTGAGATGTTTGCCATTCCCTCATTGCTTTTATGAGCTCAGCTCCCTCTCATCTAACTTTGTCTAATCTGTGGCACTTTCTTCAGCTTCCCAAATCATTGCCATACTCCTTCCTTTATTTCTTGTAACCAAAAAAAAGACTGTTGTAAGGCTGAATGTTATTCCAGTGGGATACTGGAGCTAATGAATGAACAGAGAACAGAGCATACAGGTGAAACTCAAAAAATTAGAATAACGTGCAAAAGTTCATTTATTTCAGTAATGCAACTTAAAAGGTGA